>DVXP01000855.1:0-17441 GCA_018235645.1 Junonia grisea | reverse complement strand
CCGAGCTCGAGATGAATTTAAACACAAATTTAGCACTTGAAAATCCAGCGGTGCTAGCCAGGGTTTGAACCCGTGACATTTGGTTAAGATCCACGTGTTCGCACCACTAGGCCATCTCGGCTCTTATGTATGTTAGTTATGTGTGTTAGTTCGGTACAGAAAAAATTATACAGAAAATACAACTTATTATGTTTTTCTAAATTAAATATTCCAGAGCTTGTAAAAGCAATATTGGCATAAGACATATTGTATTTAAAGCACTCAATTGTATAATGTTAGAATAATTCCAGAATGTAGATGTTTCGATAACATTTTTATGTTTTTTTTTTATTTAACTACACAAGCAATTTTTTATTTAAGTCCACAGTTTCGCTCACATATCCACATTTTAGCTGGAAAGGAGACATTTTCAGGTTGGTTCTACGATAAAAATACCAGGATCCAGGGTCCCATCACGTGCAGGCATCCCAGAGAAATTTAAAAATCATATTTTAATTTTAATTAAACGGTAACACTATATAAACATTAATAATAAGTAATTAAACAGTTCACAGTAATGATCACTACAATTTACTCGTATGAAGGTCCGGAATCGATCTGATGATTGAATTGCAGTTATTATACTTTGAGTTTAGGCTTCATTAATTTGGTATGTTGAGAAATCTGCACTTTCCTTTTCGGTAAACTTAGGAACAGGCGCGGTCCGAAGGTCACATGGGACATGACCCCCCCCCCAAAATCATGCATGTCAAAGGAAAATTTTGTGGTAGCAAAGTAAAAATGCAGATAAAACATGTCAAAATCTGTAATTTTCAATTCTCATGGAAACATTCTAAGTGACTAACAAAAAAAGCACAAAATAACTGTACTATAAAGTTTAGTATTTTATTCATGACCCCCCCAAAACTTGTGACCCTCCCCAAAATTTGAAGCTGCGACAGCGCCTGCTTTGGAAGTCTGTTTTTTTTCTTAAATTACTTTTGCATATAAAAATTCATGAACTATCGATCTGCTGGTACTTCACACGAGATAAATTGTTACCTTCGTTCAAACGTGTTTCACTGTTTTATTCATAATAATTTTTTTAATACCATTTTATTTACACATACAAAAAAACTACACCGACTAAATAACTAAAACATAAAATCGATGAAAAAAAACCTCAGCAAATATTTGAACACCGACGCGGAAAGTAATTTAGCGTGAAAACTTGTACAAAGAACTTTATTAAGGCCCGATGGAGCTACAATGACGTGGAGTAACCTGGGCGTTTGCGGGTTTTTAAATGCATTGCCGTAGTCTTGACCTGTTTTACCACCGGGGCCCTTATTCTCTATGCCAAATCAAAACGTATTTCGATGTTGAAACACGTTATTGTCTTAAAACCGTATTCTCTATGACGTTGTGAAATTGAAATGTCACGTTGCGTGGTGCGTTCCATGATGTCAAATAAGTAATTAGGAAATTAATAAAAATTAAACCGATCACCTTTTTTGAAAGATTGTTAATAGAAACGGATCGTGCCATCTCCAAAAAAACAATAATATCATTATTTATGCTATTCTTTACGTTTTCAAGACGTGTGGTTACAAAATATCGTTTTAAGAAGACGTAACGTGTCATGATACGATTGTTTAACAACGGTACCATGGCACGGTAAAGTGATAAACTCGCAAGAATGATTCTGAAAATTGTAATATAATATAATTTTTAAACAATGTCATCATGAAAAATTTATTTACATATCTTTATAAAATTTTGTAATATCTTTTAAGTCAACATCTACATTCACGTCAGTCATGCGACTAAGTTTACGTAACTTGAACTCGGGTGACAATATGCCAGTCACCCCTAATCCTAATCCGGCTAACTCTTCCTAACCCTCGCACGGAATGTCACAAGATGTTGGAGAACATTCCAGAACGCCTTACTCATCCCTCTGTTATATTAACCCTAGAACACTAAACTTCGTCAAAATGACGATGCAAACTTAAAAAAGTGTTGTAAATTTTGAGTGCGTCGTCGCACGCATTTTAGTCACAGATTAATTTTTATTGTATGCGCCCTGTATGCGCCGTTCCAGCCACCATGCGTCGTCAAATCGACGAAGGTTAGTACTAACGTTATTCTTGCGTTACGTTGTAAAGTTACTTTTCATTATTTTTTGCTATGAAAGTTATGTTGTAGGGTGATAGTAGTGATCAAGAAAATTTATCTAACAGTGGAAAAAGCCACCTTGGGGCTGATACTCCTAACGAAAAAGATGCTTAGAATTCTAGATATTTTCTGTAACAGGACAACCACCTTCAATTGGAGATACACAGGCAAATACATCTTCATCAATTGAAGACCCGTCACCTATTACTTCTTATCAGTCACACGAATTATTTATTACACCAACGTTAAAAATTATAATAACAAAAATGGTAGACACAAATGGTCATCAATTAAACGAACAATTCAGGAAGCCAAACAACGTCAAGAAATGTGCAAAAATTTCGAATCTTCAATTGGGGCCGCGCGACTAAGTAACAATTATTTTCATTATGTCAAGAACCAGTAGTTCTACTTCTACTCATGACACTGAACAAAGAAAGGATGCAGTTAGTCTTTATATCGACAAAAATAAAAAGAGATGCAACTTACCGCTCCAAAAGCGAAAAATCCAAAAAAAATGTTGCGCCAAGTGCAACAAATTCATATGTGGCGAACTCAAATTTGACATTTGTCACAAATGTATTAAATAATAGATTTTTTCTACAATGTTTCTGTTTCTCGATGGTTTGATTACTTAATATTAATATTTTCATATTTATTAAGACTTCTTAGTTAATAATTTTTAAGCATTTCAAAAAATAAGGAAATTTCAAATGAGTGAATAGTCGTGTCTCAATTAAAACGATGTCAAAATAATTTTAATGTAATATTAGTAAATTAAAACTTATAAACGTGTTAAGAAATGACTATTGTAATAAATAAATCAAACAGATATAAATATTTTATTCTATAAATCCTTAGAAACCTCCCTTTTATACAGCGTAGTCAAAACGACGAAGGTTAGTATTAAGCTTTGTAAAATAAGGTTAGTGTTCTAGGGTTAATATGTCACACTGCAAACAACAGACTAAGTTATTTATCATGTTCACTATCTTATATGTAATAATGTGTGTTATATAAACTTATTTTTAGGATGCATTTAGATTAAACGAACATCTAACGAATGAGCATTTTAAGAAAGTTTTTGTTTCAGACTGAACAACGAAAGACTTCTCTATGCCTGTTTACACTAAAAGAATTTAATCAAATGCGGTTTTGCCTATTATAAGAACTGAATCTCTTTTGCTTTCATTCTTTTAAAGTTACGACGCCCGATTAGTAAACCTATTTTTCTTTATAAATCAGTACAGACTAATAATAATGTGTAATGATAGAACTTCAATCGATGTATGGGCACGACCGACGTACAAATACGTACTATATTTAACAACAAACCAACAAGTCAGTTAAAGACTTATACGAACAAAGCCTTCAATAATGCTCAATTATGCCAATTTATATAGACCAAACTGCACAGTTTTGTTTTTATTGTCGGTACCGGAACTTCCGACCGCTCTCCCTCATTATTCGATAGCTTGGACCGAGGCTCGAACTCGTAACTAAGTTTTAAGTGCACTTCCCATCTAATGTTGCGTGACTCGTCGCTATTTTAAGTACAATTTGAGTGGTTCGTTAGGCTTAAACGATTTTTATTTATTATTTGTTTCTACTTTAGCAATCTTTCAAGTTTCTAATTGCTTGATGTGATGGATTGTTTGTCGTGAAATAAATAAAACTTGCTTTTTATAATTTTTAGCCGCTACTGAGATTTACGAGATATAGATACAAAAATAAATGAAAGAACAAACATTTTTATAAAGACCTTTCTTGGTAGATATTTATTATATTTACGTAGAATAAAAGTAAAATTGATTTGTATAAAATAAATTATAAAATAATAAAAAAATTGCAAGAACTTAATGTTATAGTTTGAAGAAGTGTTCAAAAATATCAAGTACAACAAAACTACATAATCATGTTCATATTATAATGTAGTTTATAATGTATATAAATATGTCGCTGCTGCTGTGAAAGAATTATCTACGAACTGAAATAATTAATGTTCATAATAAAATGTTTTGCAAATGACTATATACATAATATAAGAGAAATAATAATAAATATTTAGGAGAAACTCTACTAAGTGCTCGATTCTCAGTCAGTTCCAGCGATCGCGCAAATTCTTGTGTAATTGTTAATCCCCGAGGATCAATGTTTCCGGGATAAAGCATCCTATTTGGGAAACCGGGATACAAACTTATTATCCACTAATTTTTCATAGATCCCTTGAGATGTCAAGAAGAAATTGAGTAAAAACAAAAAACATTCATTTAGCTAGCTACGACTGTGAAAACTGTTTCACTTCTTTATCTTATACGCGTACATATAATATAAACGAACGATAGGCATAACTTTCTGATATATTTTCACTTATTTTGGTGATTTGTAAAAATATTTTTAAAAAATCCGAAAATACTTGAAATTGCCGTCTCTAACCGTATCTTTAAAATGACGGTGACATATAGAAAAAATACAAATAATAAAACACATTACTAGTATAAAGCATATAATTTTAATACATAAATAATCCGCATAATAACGGTTACAGGCAAAGCTTTATTCTAACAGTCATAATATGTTAGAACAAATTTATTATAAGCTGGAAGATTCATGCAAATGCAGGAACCATATGCATAGGATGCTGGCGTGTTTGTTAGTCTGAAACATTCACTGTAAAAACATGCACTATGCCGGATTAATAATATAACGAGATTGTTTAAACCAATTTATTATTATATATTTAGATTTTGTTATTCATACATAATATGTATATCACTCCCTATCTAACTCAAAAGTCATCTAATTCCTAAAATCGATATAAGCTCTACAAGATATAAGTTTTAAGACACCATTTCCAATATTTGACTTTTTTGAGTTATCTCCATTTAGATATTGAATAAATGGTCCTTACAATTCCTTTACTTGTGGTTTAATATTTAAAACTTCCCTGGCAAAGGAATTAAAACGGGACTAAGTAGCACATTCCAAACTTTATATATTCCAAGTTTACGACATTCAACCACACGCCTGAAAGACGCACGGAACACAAAAGTTCGTACAAGAGCTTGAGTGGAACGGCACTTCGTAGTTTAAACTATTCCAATGTAGTTAGTTAGACGTTTGCAATATAAGACTGGTCAAAATAGTTAGGAAACTGAAATTACCTAACTAAACTCTAAATTTATACGACACACATAATCCCATATTAGCTTGATGCATATACATACACACACACACACTTTACAGTTACTATAAGTTAAGATACTATTTTAAGAATCATTATGTTTATTATTTAACTTTTTGGGAAGATATAAGCAATCACCATTAAAATTTTTAGCGATTTAAAATAGGTTCAGCCGTTCTTTTTTTGTCAATACACAATAAGCTTCGAAACTTAAGTAAACTTTCGTCTTTAAAATATTAATTATGTACCTAAGATGAAGGTGGCAACATTTCACAAAATGAAAATAAAATTTAAATATGCATTTTTTTTTAATTCCTTAAAATAATTTTTAGGTAATGCGGGTTTTGTATAATATATTTTAGAGGTTTTCTGGTGGTTTTGGGGTTTACTAGTTATTTAGTGGATTTTGGTGGTTTATTTTACCACAAATGGTGGATTCATTAAAATAAAGTTGGCAACTATGATACTGACGATTTCTAGTCTAGGGCTAAATGTGTGAAAGCACACACGCATCGATACTACAGCGCCAGTATTTAGGGCAATATTACCGACAGATACAATAAATATACCGTGGGACAGCCATGCATTTGCACGAATGGGCCGGCTCGACCGGAGTGATACCACAGCCTCACAGAAAACCGCCTCACAGCGGCGGCAGGAGCAGAGGTATACCATTCGGAATTCGGAATTCGGATTCGGCATGTAGCCGAAAAGTTCTGACAAGTAAATTGACTGGTACTCTTCTTAATTCGATTTGATACTTTTTTGGTACAGGTTTTTTTTATATTCACTAAGTATACCTAATAAACGCTGCATACATATTTTATTGCCAGTTTACAGTTGTAGGTGTACCAATAAATCTAAAAAAATAACTAAAGTATACTCATGCAAGAATGGTAGACAAAGAGAAACGAAAATCAAAATAATTATTTCTTGAATGTGACAAGATATTGTATTGTTATATAACTAAGCGAAAATCCAGTCTAAAATAAAATAACATAACTTAGAAGCTTATCTGAAAACGGTGTAAAGATCTTTTCTAACACCATTCCCGAACGAATGGCAGATTATTTGCCCTGAGAGGGGGGAGGGTAACGGCTTAGAAGTGAGGCTGTCTCTCGCCACGTACATTATTAAACTTTTCTTTGTTTCTTATTGTACAGCGCCCGCATGTACGCTATTTATAAAATGTGAACCATTTATTTGTATTTTGCGAGATACTAATTAACCAAGCTTATTCGTTTCTCAAGCAGCGACCGTGAAATTAAAAGTCTGAATTATATATATCTGAAAATAGAATCTAAGAATTGTAGTTATTTCGGCGTAATTTTTTTTTTTTTCTTAATAGCATGAGATCAAAACAAGCACAACCTCTTAGTGCACTAAAACTCGCAAACTATAGATTATTCAAATATTTTCATGAATCTCGACAACCAAGTTAAGTAAAGTCTATATAAACGGTAATTATGTATTAAACATTTACTTCTGAATTTAATAAGGTAGATCTCATATCAAGAAAACAGTTTATAGTTTACTAACTAACTAGCTCACTCGCTACCGTGTCTGTCAAAGACAGTCTAGTATACTAGTTAAATTAGCTCTCATCGAGAAAATTAATGATGTTTTCCAGAGTAAGCTTATATTTTCAAATTTTAATTGACTTTTGTCATTTTTTTCTGTATAAATCAAATAAAAATTTGACGCTAAAATTACTTAAGTACAATTAGCAATGTGGGATTAATTGTGTATGCGTTGAAAAAATTACTTGCTATATTGAAAAAGTTAGTAAAATAGTTGGCACAGAGGACGGAGGCTACTGGAAATATTAAAAAACGCAGGAGTTCCTTACCTAAATTAAGTTACATTTTACGTTTATCCAATTTTATTTTTCGCTCAGCGTTAAATATCTGAATTAAGACCGTCGGCCCTTCTCTGGGGTATAAGGAAAATGATAAATTCATAAATGCAAGAGATAAAATAATTGCCAACACTAACAGTAAATCTTCATTGTATAAATAGCTTGCTGTGAAATATTGTTTACGTAATAGAAAGTTGGTTTCTGTAACAATCCTTTTTAAGCTCATCCGGCACTTACGGCCAGTTACAAATGGGATCCTTGAAAAGGAATGGCGTTCATATGTACTCTATTCGTAAAAGAGCTAAAAGCAAGGCCTACAATGTATTGAATTTCCTCCTCGGCCGTTGTACGAAAAATGTAAAAGTCATCGTAGGCGTACACATCACTATCCTGAAAATAGAAAGTGATTTTTAGATAATAGTTTGCTTTTGACTATGTTTACATTAACTGTACTTTTAAAAGAATCGATATTATAAGTATACTATAAAGTCTCATACAAGATATACTTTTTGATTTTTCTATCTTAACAAAAAAACTGAATTGAAATAATAGTGTTTTCAGTAAACATCAATGTAAAAAATAAAAAAATATACATCTTAAGCAAACTAAAAGTAGTAATAAATCAAAATGAAAAAAAATGTTTCATCGTTTTCGTCTGTTTTACAAAATTAATTGAAAAGTGTACCTTCTTGGTTTTACAGTTATGCCCATTGTCTCAATAATTAACTAAATAACTGCTGCATGCCGCAGTTTCCAAAACAAAGACTTAGAAGTGGATAAACTGTCACAATTTCAACATAAGTCCACAGATTGTTGTTCTAAATAGTAAATATACATATATATTACATACATTGGTATATGTAATGTAGGTAAGTCATAAACTCCTTTTTGTTACAGAAACATTTTATTAGAGAAGTATGATATTTAAAAGATATTTGGAGGAGAAATGATAAAGCTAATATTTTTTTCAATGTTAATTAAGTAGGTACGTTAAATTACTTAAATTAGAAATTACTTAAAACACGACACACATAGATAGGTATCTACATACGCCATATCTTTGCGTAAAAATGCTATCCATTGTCAAGTTATCAGATAATCAGATAAAAAGCATAAAATTATTTTTTTTTTATTTTAATCTGACAGCTAAATATATTTAATGGTCGAAATTCGACCAGGCGGCCATCAGTAATTATAACTATGATGTTTAAACCTTGAATACTGTCGTCAATTAAAACTTCCATTATACCGCTTTAATATTCAAAATCGCAGAACAATCTTAGTAATGGAAAAGTTATAAAAGTTGTCATTAATACAGTGACCTATATAAATAATAATTATTCACTTTTAACGATTATAATTTGCATAGCTTTTATCTAATTATTAGGTTCGGCACTCTATTATAAATTAAAATGCATTAAGTACAAAAACGTGGAACGGATAACTGCTAATTTTAGAAATAAATCATTTTTAAACAGTTATTTGTAATTTTTGGAAGGTATTTTGTGAGTCGTTATGTGTATTTAAAATGAGGCAGTTTGCTGTCTCATCTTTGCTATTTTTGTCATGTTATTTTAGAAACAAATTGTTAATAAGTCACTTCCGCATTCACAGTTCTAAGGTTAAGATCGTAATTTGAATAAGAAGTGCTTCAACCTCGAACAGGTCAACAAGGCAGAAGGCAGAAATTTCATCAAGGTGCTGACTTTATACATTTTATAACATTTCTGTTTTATTTCCATTAATTGTTCGCAACTAATAACAATGCTGTTGTTTTTGGCCCTTGGTTCCGGTATCTTAAAGGAGCAAAAGTTTTCTCAACGAATTCTGATGACTTCATAACTTATTTATATTTATAAAATCAATGTCTCTTCATAACAGCTAAGAATTAATTTAATAATATAGAAAGTGAATATTACTAATTGTCAAAAAGTAAATGAAAGCAATTCTATTATAGGTCCGAAGGTATGTAAATTACATAAAGCTAAGTAAATTACATAAATAGAGTAAATTAGGTAATAGGGAAAATATAAAAACTTTATTCAAAGTCAAATGTGTACAATAGATATGTCATAACGCCACTTAAAATGAGAATTTATAGCTAGGACAAGAAGTTTTCTATACTATGTTTAGATATAGAATAGAAAACTTCTCAATCGTCCTAGCTAAAAATAATATAGATTGAGATCATGCTTGTCATTAAATCTAATATATTTTGTTGTACGAACGGTACCGATATGTAAGTCTATAGAAAAATTGTAATAAATAAAGGAAATGTCTCTGACTTAGCGTCCAAATCTAACCCATACTAGAAAGTAAAATAAATGTGAGCTACTCAAAATAATCTCAAAACATAACTTCAAGTTACTAACATACAATCATAACTCCAAGAATATATATGAGAAACAAAATTGAAACACCGATACTGAAGATAAATGTTCGACCCCTCAGATTGCCTATTTTTCTCGGCAACAAGAAACAATGAGAAAGTTTTGATGACACTTGCCTTTTTATTGTATAGCGGACGGAATTCCTCGTCTCTGGTCTTGTAACGAAGTTTAAACTGTTCTTTGTAACAAATGTTTGGTTGTTTCCCTCTTACTTCTTCTAGACGAACTGCTATAAATAGAAACTGCTTTGTTAATTTTTAATTCGAAATATATATTGCTAAAAGACTGTGAATACTTTTAGTTCAGACCATTATATTTATTTACATTATATGTTATATTATGTCTATCCTATGACAACAGTAGGTACAATATAAAAAAATGTTCTCCGCTTTGTTTTTTTTATGCATCTATAACTTCGCAAAGCACGGTAAAACACAATGAAGATCATTCGGTGGAGACAAGAATCCAGGCCAAATTAAATTTTGATAAAACCCTAAAATAGTGTGAATTTATAATGGTTAACCCTCCACCTAAAACAACACAAAAGTGATTATAAACATTCATAATTTTGTAATAAATTTTATCCACATACATTATACATTGTACATGAAAACAAACACAGCGGACTAAACACAAATTGATCCTTTAAAAAATAAAGTAAATTGTACTGTGTATTTCACTTGAAAAATCCAAAAATCCAAAAGTTCGAATCGAATTGGTATTTAATTTTATTATAAAACCATTGCTTCATTTTAAAAATTGAATCATTAAACGTGCATAAAATAAATTAAAGATTACTAACTTATACTAAAATTTAACTTAGAGGAAATTGCGGTTTAGGATTTTATTTTATATAGAAACCGAGCTTCGAATAGGATTCCTGGAAGATTTACGGCTAACTGAATCTTGCTCGTCGGAAATTCGATTCGAGTCTTTCATTAATTTGTTTAAAGTTCAAGTTCTCGCTGTTTAATAAAAATGTTTCTCATTTAAACTTAGTAAACGTGAATACAGATGTTACGCTGAAATTATTTTTTTCTATTTTTTCTTCGGAACAATGTATATTTTAAGGGATTAGGTATTTTGGTTTGTGAATTTCAAAAAATCGATATTTTGTGCCCTATTATTTAAGCTTTAGACAGTGTTTGTTAAATCTAAAAAGTTTATTCTACGTAACGAATTCCTTGTTCTTAATTAAAATGCCTATGACCAATTATCCGAATCATATTATTGATTATCCGAATCGCCCTGGTCCCAATTAATTCGGTTAATCGTCGTCCTACAGTAATTATGTCGTCTTTTGTAAATATAATCAAAAGGTTTCAAATAATGGTTCTACATTTCTATGGTCGACGTTTGTGGTAATGTAATAACAGGTTATTTCAATAGCACAATCCCGCTGTCAAAGACATGATTACTACTCAGTCTATTGAATTTACCCATTAAATGTGTATTAATGAATTATTTTATTAAGAACCTACAAATTATAAAGTAAATTATAACGTGCCAATAATATCCACTATTATGTCCGTGGTGTCACGTTGACTTCGGTTTGGCAACGATAATGATAAATTAATGGTGCTTGTTATTAAATATTATAATAATTTTTTTTACACTGGAGACTTTAAAAGTGTCGGCAACGCATTTTGTAGTTCTTCTGGTGTTGCAAATATCCATGGACAGCAGTGTTATCATCAAGTGACCTGTCAGCTCGTTTGCCCTGTCTGTCAGTCGTCTGTCTATCTTTTCTAAACGTCTGTCAATTACATATCAATATTATTAAGCTAGATATCATAGAAATGCTTCTTTTCTTCACAATCTTTAAACTTTACCGAGACCTTATCTTTCGGAATTTCGCAAGTGTTTATGTATACTTTGTGTTTGTATTATTTTTCATACTTCTGCTTCATGACAGTAAGATTCACCCTAATTTTACGTAGTAATATACTCTTTTCTATAAACTTTCTTCACTAATGGACTACTTATAATATAACTTATTTCATGAGAATTATTGTCTGAAATGAACGCGTACAAACAAACGAATCCTAAAACTTTACAAACAAAGTTTAAGAACGATAAAAATACATTTATTTCTTAATCGCAGACGGCGCTATTTATTAAATTATATATAAGATTTTATATAGATATCTCACGAATTGCGCGTACGTGCGTTTATAAGAAGCCCAGTGCTGTTTACATCGGTCAGTACGCAGCAGGCACGTTCCGGGTTTGTTTCCAAATACGTAAACCTCATTATTACACTTGTGTTATTTTAATAAATTTAACGTACGTTAGCTTGTATAAAAATTCCTCTTAAGCAATCATTATTGTTTCTTAAACAAGGTTACATGTAAATTAACGATAAAAATGCAGAATTAACGTTATTGCCAACTTTTTTACCCGATTATGCCAAAGCCGAAAAATATAGTGATTTTAAATTTATATTTTTTTAATTTCATTACTAGAATCTGATTATTGTTTCCTATTATTATAGTAATTAATAACAGGTTACACACATACATGAGAGTATATATAAGGGCAGATCAGTAACTAATTAAATTAGAATGGATCCCATAAGCGCCAGCGGTAAAACTAAACTCATACCACTTCACCAGTGTTACAGATTTTAGAAAAAATTGAAAGTATTTTTTTTTCCTGTACTAAACCACGATGGACAGTTTTGCTTAATTCCAAACAGTCGTGGTTGTTTGTGTCAATAAAAGTTATAATAATTATGAGATAATAAAACAATTTAGAAAACTTTAAGGTAAACGAAAAGTTGTGGGGAAGGTTTACACTTTAATACAGAACAAGAATTTAAATATAAAAAAGTTAAGTCGTAAGTACCTACATAGGTATTTAAAACATATTTTAGGAAATACTGAGCAGATTATTAAAACTTAAACTTATAATTAACAAGAGTTTATATATTTAATAGCAATAATACATAAATGAGACACTATTATGAAAGTAAATGTGAAAAATTCCTATGTAAATAAATGGCTATTTTTAAAAGCGGCACACTTCACACAAGCTTCTTAGTTCACCTCAAGTAATCTTGTAGCCTGAAATACAGAAACAAATGACCGGAAACAGTGTGACTCGCCGTGCAACGTGCTTCACTGTTTTCAGTTTAGAGATAACATGTAAATGTAACCAAATATAATTTGACGCGCGACTAGTTTCCAATTTCGTCGTCCATTGCGTGCTGTTAGAGATACTGATGGGTACGGTAGTATTCAAAAGAGCAATGTACGGTCTAGAAATATCGGGTGTGATGTGATCGCCGAGTGAAGTTTACGAGATTGTAACAGTGTACGAGGGCAATATTAAACGTAAGTCAGTACGGTGGAAGCGTTTGTGGCGTGATAACGTACGTTGCGATGCTGTGGAAATGTTAACAGCCTGGACGCGTAATGTTGTATGTTGAGTTTTATGAATTTTAGTGAATTTGAGTTCGGACAAGGTTTTTGAAATATATGTGTGGGGTGGAATAAATTTTTGTGTTTGTTTACAAACGGTAAGCGATTTATTAATAGATTTTCAATCGATAGTTAAATTTGAATTTAAATTGAAATTAGCTATTTTAGTAATTCCATCATGAATGAAATTAAAACTACATATTTTTGGCGTAATTCAACTATTATTTTGATCATGTTTCATTTGTTGATTTATATATTTTTACATACAATAACAACTACATTACAAGAAAAACCAAGAGTGTTAGTGAATGGTATATCCATTAGGGAAAATTCCGAAACAATCCACTACCTACTTATTGTAATGAAACATCCTATAATACCATTTTGTATCTGTTGCCAAAACATAGATTAACACTAAATAACATGGCGAATAAATGTCAAAAGAAGAAACAGTATTACCAGTTTTGAATAGTGTTGTTTTTCTTTAACGAATTTATAGCGGAAAAGTAAGGAAATGGACCACCTGATGCTAAATGGCCGCCTTTCCTTAAGATTTCTACCATATACAGATAGATTAGTGTAGGTAGTTTGTCATAGATAATAGCTGTTCAGAGATTTTTTCTTTTGTAATATCCTTATTTGTTTAGAAAAAAAAACATCTATGGAGATCCATTTATCTCTACCCTAAAATATCTTTTATCCTGTCCCGAATTTTAGAAATGAAAATATCTATCTATACTAATGTATAGATATATATATTGACAGACTTTATGTATATATGACTATACACTGTGCAATTTATTTCTGGAAGATAGCTCTCATAAGAAATAAGTAATGCTTTGTAACATTTTACATATTGGTTAATATCTGTATTTTATTATTTGGTACATAAATAAATAAATTAATGATAAGGAAAATTACATATAGTAAAATAATATTATGATAGAACATGTTATAATTACGAAAGCAGATTTAATTCTCATACGAAAATGGTCCATTCAAAATTTTCCTATTTTCATTTGATTTTCCAATGAACTAGTATTACGCTATCGTAACTATACTCGGCTCTTTATGTCGAGGCAACGTTGTAAGTAACTAGTTCTTAACCAGTTACCAAGTGGCTTTTCCGAGACGAGTCTAAACTGGGCAGTGACTTGAAACTATCTTACTATGGACAACCAAGTTCTAAAATTTCATTTACTAGTTATTTATTATTTATATAACCGTGTGTCTCAATAAAGATTACATTTTTAAATCTGGACAAAACTCTTTAACTACAAGCTTGCCAATAATACGATTTATTGTTTTACGAGCTGCTCCCCGCGACCTCGTCCACATATAGATAGTCAAATAATACTACAGTGATTGCTTTTTAAATTAAGGTATAAGCTTTATATATTTCAAATAAATGTATATGTATCATTCGTTTTCATCGGACCTAAGCTAAACAATGAAAATAGTGTGAAAACGTTGCTACGTATTGTTCAAAACTTTTTAACTGACTTTAAAAAGGAGAAGTTGTTTTATTCGACGCACATAATTGTGTTACTGTTAAATACTTCAAAACTTCGTCATTTATGGACCGATTTATAAAATTATGTTTTAATGAAATTAAAAAGTGTTTTCTTCCAAATTAGTCTCTAGGAATTTTTACTTTAAGCGGGCAGTCGGGCAAGAATGGTTTAAAACGCTATAATCTGGGGGTTTTCAAGAGTAGAGGGTATAGATATCTATTTCCTATAGGCCGGCAACGCAACCGCATCATCTCTCATGTTACAGATGTCCGGGCGACAATAACCGCTCTACATCAGGTGGAACTGTTTGCTCGCTTGCCTCTTTTCTTTTATTAAAAAAAAGTTTAGTAGCTTATCAACATTAGGGTATCGTTGCTTGGGTAAAGAAACTCGATATTTGAAGAAGATAGTATTTGAATTTGAATTTTTCATGTAAGTCTTATGCTTTGATCTTTGATCACGAACCTAAGTATGTATTTAGCATTGGTACATATTGGTAAGATAAGCTATGGTCATTTAGAATACGGTATATTTTAAATGGAACCTTATACTAGGTACATATAATTTCTAATTTGCTGTCTCTTCCTCTTTATTGTTATAAGTACTAGCTTTTGCCCCCGGCTACGCCCGCCACCCGCGTGTAATTCGTTTATCGCTCTGGGTAAAAAAACGCTGTTCCCTCGGGAAGGGCTCATTTGCTCGGGTTAAAAAATATCATATATTCTGGGCTTCTTACTTTGGATCTGCAATATTTCATGGCACCCGGTTCCGTAGTTTTTGAAAGCGAAACAAACAAACGAACAAATTTACATTCCCATTTAAGTAAGAAATTTAGTATAAATTAATTTTTACTCGACTGCGTCAAAAGGAAGGTTATGTTTTTGGAGCGTATGAATTTATGTACCTATATATGTGTGTGTGAATTATGAAAATGCCACTCGAAAATTACAAAAGCCTTCCACTTTTGCGGTGAAACGAAAGGTCTTAAAAAGGACATTTTATTACTACAAATTGTCAGTGTCAAAATTTACATACTAGGCCGATGTTTTCGTTGACAGATTTTTTTTTAAGTAAGCTTGTCTAACTAAATAAACTCGGCATACCATAAGTACAGTAGGTTAATATCACAATGACACATTGTTAGTATACCATATGTGCGCACGTAGATAATGTATCATTGGTGTTCCTGCGCGACCTTGTACTATATTTCACCTTCGACTCTGATTACATACCATTTTAGTTTTACGAAACAAAAAACAATTATTATCTGTTGTCAGTTTCATTCATAAACACTGATTTATGAAAAACAAAAAATGCCATTTATTTATATGCTATGACTCGAGGTATAATTATTACCTATTTGAAATGAAGATTCCTTAATTTTCTTACATCATTTTAATTTTATTATAAATCTACATTCTTGTCTCCCAGGTTTGTAGGATTCCATAAATCTAAAAGTTGTTTATACTTTATAATATTAAATAATAAGACTGTACGAGAACGCTAACACGCGCAGAGAACACACAAAATATGTACACACACCTTAGATTTCTAAATATAACCTAAAAATTAATTAAACTTGCTACGGTGGTAAAAAGTATTAATAAAGTGGAAAAATGAGTCCGGCATACCAGCTGAGAAGTAGCTCAACTCGACTTAATAGCTTCTAATCCTTCGTCTCAACGAGTGAAACGACCTCGTGGTTTATTTTTACGAACCCATCATAGTTTTCTGTAATATCGGTAACTAATACTTGTTCAATATATATGATAGTTTATTAAAGCTTTCATTTAGCTCGTCTTTATGGAGATCAGATTTTCTAAATATTTACTTAAGATTCAACTTAGTTCAAGTAAATAAACGTTAATACTTTTGAGCGATTCTTATACAAAGATATCATTACAATTTGCTGTGTTTAGGCAAATACGTTTCAGTTTAATTATTTATTGTCAGATAAGTGATTGCGTCTCACAAATAGTAAGTAATTACGGTGTATGGACACAATCACAAATTACTAAGAAGCAAAATCTGATGCGGAAAAACCTTAAACAATTACTATAATTAACAGAAGCTTCTAATGGTGTAACGGTACGACGCGCAAATTCGCTGACCCCTTAGCAAGATAAAAGCCTAGTTGAAGAATGTAAACAAAAACCTTATACGTATAAACTACTAATTTTAAAGGATTCCGTACTATCGTTCAAGATAATTATGTACCGTGAGGTTTTCTTTAACAAGGAAAGCGCTATAACTATAAGCATATAATTAAGTAAATATTTTTACGTCAACCCCGCAGTTGACCTAATTTCATTATTTGTTTGTATAGCAGAAAAATATACACAGTGAAAATTTTAAATCTCTACCAGCCCTCTGACAGATCGACGGACAGCGGACCTATAATTTAGTTATAAGATCCCATATTCCCTTGTTATTTTCTGATACGGAACCCTAAAAAGGAAGAAGAACCCGTATCACTAAATCGATATTATTTACGAAGGCAAAGAATTTAACATGTATTGTAATGATTCATGTATTTGCATAAAAGCTATGAATCACTGTCCGGAAACACAGATCTCGGTTCTGTGCGAGAGGAAATTCCGCATGGATTTGCTAACACGGTTCGTAGAAATACTAGAACAGATATTGATGATATCATGCCTATGGATACATGTATGATAATTTGTTTTAGAACTATAATTATACCTGGTATTTTAATTGACCTCAAATCATACTCCAGTGCTATATGTATTAGAGAAGCTACTGGAGCATCATTTTTCATCACACTTTTCAAAATTCCTCGACTTATCCCTGCACATCTATAAGCTAAGTAAATAAAACATATTAGTCCAGTCATTTAAGCTTAAATTAGGTAAGAATCTCGGAATCCGAGATACCCAGCTGTAAGTCTGTAAATAG
>DVXP01000854.1:0-17443 GCA_018235645.1 Junonia grisea | reverse complement strand
AAATGTATACGTATTAATTATGATATATGTATATTTCAGGAAATAAATTAAGAAATTAAACAAGGCTGAGAATGGACTTAGCTTAAACGTAGACTAAGAAAATATGCATAGTAAGAATGCTAAGTTTGATTTTGTATTTAATTATCATGCGAAACATATTTTTTAAATACATAATATGTAAATCATAACATTTAAAAAGGTCACGGACGCCATAGGTCCCTGGAGACAACAACTTAATTAGATTGAATATAAATACGAAACGAAGGAAGTAGATATGAATGGCAATTTATAGGCAGTTAAACTTAGTCATTTGGTGACTAAAATATTGAATACAATATAATTACCGTTCACCTATTAATCACCGTTCACCTTATAAGTGACACAGTTCACTTCAGTTGAAAGATTTTATTATTGAACCATTACACTCGAAGACATTCGAATTTGATACAACTTTGAGTAATTCCAGAAGATACGTAATATACAAAAATATCGTATTCCAAAAGATCATATTTACATGATATCAATTTTAACATTACATTTGCGAAGACAAATTTTATTTTTGCTATTAATGTTTCTACTTAGTTTTCCCAAATTTTTTTGTCGGGCAAAACTTTTTACATTTAAATGGAGGGAGATGAAGCTTTATTTTTAAAGTGACAGATATAAAAAATAAAACTTATAGTCACATTTTATTAAAAAAAACTAAAACATTTTATTAGTTTTAGTCGTAAATCCTACATCGACATCGTATTCATGATTTTCAATTAGGTTTACTTTCGAAAGCTTAGTCCATACGTTTTCCTTTCCCATTAGTGGATTAACCAAAACTCTGAGTGAAAGGTCTTCGAATACGGCTTCAGTATCACGTTAAATTAGGTTTGGCTAAGTTAATCTAATTTTCACGATCATTTCACCTAAAGTAGGTTAATAACCTACCAAAATTAGATTGTCTAAGATTGGGGCCAAATATTCCTAATCTGATAATATCTACTTAACCAAAATCTCTTACATTGACAGCACAACCAAAACATGTGCTTAAAAGCATTAAATACCAGAACCTAAAGAGCTTTGTTATGTATCCCAGAAAAAATTGAAAATATTGTCCCCTAAAAATAAGGAATATCTCATTTTCTTTCATTACAGTTTGACATATTGTTTGATTCTTTAGTGACAAAAATATTTTGATATTTTTCCGCTATAACATTAATTTATATACACATTAGCATCAAGGTCAAACATTTTATGATGTCTGGACATTATCACGTTACCGTAAGTTACCTTTTTCCTGTTAATAACTGAAAGCGTAATTAACTGTTTCGCTTCATTCAGTGCCATTTCAGCAATAGCAGTATTCTATCTTGAATTGTATAGACTCGAATTTTAATTAACGTAATTTCAATCATATAGAAGATTTAAAAATAAATCGACACTAACCTAACTTAAGGCTACCAAATGTGACAAACCTTGACCTCCTTAAAAAAAAAATCACTTGACCATGGATGTGATAGACAGTTAACTGTCAGACAAACACCAATCTAATAAAAATGATAATCACATAACATTGTTTATATCCAATCATTCGCTACGGTCCCACAGACGTGAGAATATGCAGCAGGAAACCGGGTGATATGCAAATCGGTACAATTTAGATATGGGTCAACGGCTCCGACATCCTATACTTAATAATTCTATCATCGTTTCAATTCGTATTAATAGCTCCGATTGTTTTGTGACTCGGACCAGCTGGTCTGAAAGTTGAAATTGTTATAAATAATTCAGATATTATATCATCAAAAAGCGATTGTTATCTAAAAAGATTTTGTGATCCAACGGAAGCAATAGATTATGAGAGTAATATGAGAATTTTGCAACATTATCTTTAACATATTCATTAATAAGCTTGATAGTAGTAAGAGCATCAAGATCAGGATAATAATAATCAAATTTGAATGAACCAATTGAAACTTCGACTTCACAAAATCAAAGTTAGGTTTTACAAACAGCGATTGTTATCTAAAACGGTTTTGTGATCTTACGAAAGCAATTTATCATGTTGAGAATTTCGCAACATTATCTTTAACCTGTTCATTAACAAGATATAAAGTTCGTAGTAAGTGTATTAATATTGTGATAATCAATATTGAATGATTCAATTGAAACCTTGATTTCAGAAAGATTGATTTACTTTTAAAAATTGGGTTATGCGGATAGGGTTTGTAAAACATTTTGAAGATCTTACGACAGCAATCTTGTTGAGAATTTTTCGATATTTCATGTAATTTAACCTAAAAGCTATTATTTTCATGAAAATCAAAAGGATGGCACGTACTGATGGTTACGAAATGCACTTGTCAGTAATTACGATTGTGGATACACTAACTGAGCCATAATATATTCAATGGACCATACAGTGATCAATTCACAATGGTGAATATTGCATTGAGAAATGAACACAGTTCATAAAGATGTATCAGTTTTCTTTTCTTTTTTTTTGAAACCTAAAAGTATATCAAATGAAAGATGATATCATTGAAAACTTGAATATAGCCGCAATGTAAATTAAGACTATTATTGAGACTATTTTTAGAAACGTTACGAATAAGTAAAACTTATTTATTATTAGTATTAGTATTCAAAGTATAGACAAAACCGATATCGAATAAATAACCAATACTATACTCATTTATTAGGATTCTGGGTGGTAAAAACTAAATATAACGTAATACATATATAAAAATCTTGTGTGAACGTGTTTGAAGTCGCTTTCCTCCGAAACAGCTCGATCGATGATTATGAAATTTTCCAATGTTGATTTTTCCGTTGTAATTATAATAATAGATCTTTAAGTATATTTCATATCTCTACGTAATTATTGGGTACCCAGAAAGTTTAGCACGATTGCCTGACGGTCATCTAGTAATTTATAAAATTCATGAGATACTTCATCTTAAAGAAACCTCATAAAATTCGTCGGACGTTCAACATGCCTGCAGACTTGTGGGCTTAAATTTCACCCCCTCAGCATTTGCTCTGTCTGGTAATAAAACCGGGTTTCCGCTACGTGGTGATTTAAACTTCATGTAACTACTTCAATCTTAAGATCTCTGAACTCTATTCCAACCCGCTTTAAAAAAAGAAGTTTTAAAAAAATTTAGACCGTCTTTGGTTTCTACGAATCTTGTTATATAGGAAGAAACTGACCTGAAGAACGATACTCTTTAACGAACAACAACAAATAACGTAACTACTAGTGGTTAATATTATTCAATTGAACACTAACGATTGCAACTAAAATTAATTATATCATTTAAGAAAAAGATATAATATTACTTACAACAAATCTATTTACGATTTGATTCCAAAAAGACTGAAATATTTCAAACAGTTTTAAAAGGAATTGGTACCCAACGGTATAAATTATACCGAATCTATATTCAGTCGAGCGAAACGTATACTTTTAAGGAATTCTGGAAACTTTAGAGGTGAAAAATCGTGGAATATTCCAGAAAGGAATACGGCGTAATGCCTCGGAAATCCCCGAGGGTGTTTCGGATACTTTATTACTTTCGCATTGCACCACACGAGACATGCTGTAACGGTTGCGGCTTCAGCTTTAACTACGTTAGACGAGACAGTTTTAAGTACTCACATAAAATAAGTTTTTTGCATAATATTAATATTGTTCTTGAATTAAGTACTATATTTATAATTTCGAAATGAATAGCGCCTGTTTTATGAAAACAATCTTGGTGAGCATCATTCAAATTCACGACACCTAAAATCATTGGTCCTAAATCAAAAATATATTAAATTAATTTTCAGAATGACGACAAAAGGTAAACATTAGCAAATCACATCCGATGTCATATGAGTTTCCTGAGGTGTGTTTGTGTACGTAAAAATACACTTACAAACGTGGCCTTGTCAAATTAGCACAAAGTGTATAAACGACGCTAGTAAACATCTCATACGCGAGATTAGTTTTGATAGTAACAGCTGTGAAAACAAAATTGCTATATCCTAGTTTATTTTAGGCATGTTCGAACTAATAGACGAAAAACGTTTTTAAAGTCTCAATATTTGGCAAATCGAATTCTCTTGTTACAATTTTATTATACGTGAACTTACTTGGCATAATTAATACAAGGATTTTTTGTTTTCGATTAAATCTAGAAAGAAATATAAACAGACATCTCATACAACGTAAAATAAAAACTAAAACCGGATCTAAATATATTTTAAACGCATTTTTAAAGGTAAAACTAAACTACATGCGACGTCAACCATCTGATCTCTAAAAACCTCTAAAAGTAAAACAGTAAAAGAGATTTCATTGAACTCTACACTATCGATTTTTCAGTGGGACCAAGTTTGTAACACACGGGTTGTGGTGAAGGCATGGCACGTAATACTAACATTAGCAATATTGACTCCAAAATAGCTAAATAACAATCTATCACTTATTGTGGGCAATAAGTTTTCACTAATTCTCTAATCAATTGCTGTACGCCAAGTTTATTGAGTCATTAATAAGATAAAATCTAAATAATGGTTCAATTATTAGTTCCACGAATTTTGCCTTGTCAACATGTGAATTTGTCACTTGCTACATTTTTCATTTACAATGACGGGTCAATAAGGAGCTGAGCACTGACAACTTTATCCATTTCAAATGTAACATAGCTTTATGGGTCATAGAGTTTATGTATTTCTTTAATAGTCCAAGATAAACATCGTTTTCGTATAGAATTAAAATCTATGAAGTTATTTTGAATAAAAAATAACCAGATCCATAATTAAGCATAAGTCGTAAAAGTGCCAATAATACATCTTATCTTCGCAGTAAATATTTTACGTCTATAATATTTTAAGTCAATAACTATCCAATACAACGGATATTATAATACATACAAAAAATATTTAAAATACTACACAATAATACCAGTTTATCAGAAATATTCGCAGAGATCGTGCGAACGTCCTTGGTAATCACATACGCATCAGAACTTACAAGTGAATTACTTATAAAAACATTTGTATTGCCAGTAAGATGCTAAATAAGGGAAAACATCTGCAGGTACTCTTTACACCATTCATACAACATACCACGCAGGAAAACGACAATAATATCCTCAACCTTGAAATTGTATTGTACGAAAACAACTGGAAATACTTTCATCGTCAAGAGGTAACCGGTAATTTTGTGGCGACATTTTTGATGTATCTTCTTTTCGATTCGGAATTATATTTAAACCCAAAACAGATATCATTGGATATTCATCTAGTCATTGATTTCAATTCTTAATTAGTTAAGTTGAAACTAGAACCAGAACACGTGAAAATTCAAAAAGAGATAAATACCGAAATAGATTCCGTTCGTAAAGAACTACGTAGAAATAACTTTGGTACATTACTTTGTACCTTATTAAAGACGTCCACAGCAATATATTCTAAGAATGATCAATATCTCCAACGAGTATTAAAGTCATAATATAAATAAGTATCATGCAAGTGTATTCCGGTTCATTGAATCGAAACTAATTTGGGTCTTAAAGGGGAGCCAGTCAATAACAGGTGTTTTCCATGAGTATTAAAACGTCTCGACCAAAACTGTGAACGGGCTGAAACATCAAAATATGTTTTACTTTTATGTTTTAAAACACTTTAAAAAAATTGCATCTTTGCGTCAAAATTTTCGTTCCTCCGAATTTTTTATATAAGAAATATACTAATGTAATATATATTTTTTTTAGTTTATACAAAAATACTAAATCCTTAGACCAATCTTTAATGGATATACTCTGGTTTTAATGTTTTGATTCAGAAATTATACTTCCAACACCAAATATAATGTTAATATCAATTAAAAAAGCAACAGTCTAGCATAAAAATAAAACCACAATACATACTGAAGTTTTAGGTATTTCTTTGTTTCTCAGTCACAAACAGGCTATAATCTTGCCCAAAGCCCCCACCCTGAAGGGTATGTAATGGGCGACGCGAGGCGCATAAAATATCTCGTCTCCATGGTAACCAAGAGCGACAACCCTCCTTACAGGCACTAAGTAAGTTTCAGGCGAGAGATTACAAAAAAAGTGAACAAAGAATAGGTTTAAACTTTTACTTGCTTGGTGGTTTTCTGTTATGCTAATTGGGATTGGAAGAAAATTAATATTCTTTAAAACGTTTTAAGTTTCCGTAAGTTTGGTAACTTACGAAACTTATTTGAATTACAAGCTTAAGAGTTTTAATAAGGGAAGAAAGTTTTGCAAAAGTTTTGTGGGTGAGGCTACTAAGAAACTGGGTGGTGACTTCTAAGAAATTAATGATTAGTACTTTAAATAAATATATTATGTATTTCTGACAATCGCCTTCAAAACCTAAAAAGTTATTCCTAAAAGCAAGATTGTTACGAAACTTCGAATCGTGAGAATTACATTAAATGCCCATTCCATAATTTATTGCACGATATTAGTCTCCTCTGAAACAAAAGGCTAGACCCGTGAGATTTATAACTTTACATTCAAATAACAAATGGCAACATTTCACAACCCTTGACACTTTAGGGTACATTGCCAGTTTTAATATTCGAGAAACCATAAATAACGAAAATACATGGAAAGTTTAATATCAGCCTTGCAGACGCAATAAATTCAGTTTTATCTAAACGGGGCGAAACACAAAAGGCGAGATTTTAAGAATATCATTCGGGCGTCGAAGCTGCTGGCAAACAGCCCGTTGCAACTAGTTTATTGTGTATCCCATAAATATTGCTCTTATTCTTCATATAGACAAAGAAGCATTAGTCACACATAGGTCTACTAAATCTTATAACTTGAAATGAGCAATTTTTCTATATGTTCATATACATTTTTTCCCCATAACTTACTTTGTATCGAGATAAGGTTTTAATTCCAGTACTTCAAAACAAAACAAAATGCGAATGTAGTTTCTTTGTTTGTTACTCTTACACGCAACGATATAGCCAATCATGAAATTCCATAAATGTTTTCAGAAATAAAGCAAAAGGGCATCAGCTAGCAGCTAATGAAAAAAAAAGTTCGTTGAATAAATTCAGCATTTTTTCAGTTAATAGAAAAGTTGATGGGTTCAATAAAATCACAAAGGCTTAATTGGAAGAGCCATTAAAATTGAAAAAATAAAAAAATCACAATACGAAACAAGAGCAAAATACTAATCCAATTAAAATAGAGTCACTCTATACTGGACAAAGCGTGGGTAATCGATGCGTCTAGACATAAATGGGGGTGCAATGCATCTGAATGGTAGGTCTACAGAGTTGTCATCCTTTTTTAGGTTTACCGCGGTTATTTCAGGATCCCCCCGACAAAGTTTGCATTTTTCATGATGCTAAGTTTTGATCGCAAGGTGATCTATCTACGTATAGATTTCCATAAATCCTTAAAAAGATCTCATAAGGTTTTGGTTCTCCTCTTTCCTACTTAGAGAACATTTATCTTTAAAAAATATTTTACTAATTTATATAATAGCATGACTACGTACTAAAAATCTGTTCTGTGTTTAATAAAAATATGCTTTATAAAAACTCGTAAATCATGAGAAATACCGCTATCTGTTATTTCGAAGTCTAGACTGTTCATTCCATAATCTCCTTTCAACGTTTAATAAAAAGCGGACTAACGAGAGGCTCGGATGTTTTACGCAAACAGACTTATAAAAGTTGGAACAAAAACGAAAATAAAAAATGAAATTAACTCTCTGTCTTCCATTTATGCAGTAAGTACACTTAAACAGATTCAATTTCGACGTGATTATTCAACAGTAATTTTATCTACTCGTACAAAATCGAATACACTTTATCGAATCTCCGGCATTCAGTAGAAACGGGGTCGCTTCGTTAGTTCCATCAAAGGACGAAGCTGGCATTGCTTGAATAAGCTTTCAAGGTTTAAAGTTCAAGGACGGGACGAGGACAAATACGGGAATCTTGGATCTTTGAAGGTACCCGCTATCAACTTTCCTCAATATCAGACACGAGAAATATGAGATTTCGAGGAAAATTCATAGGCAATTTATTCTAGCAAAATTACTTTATCTGATCAAATAAAAAAGGAGCGGAATGTTGAAAAAAAATATTTCATACTTACATTCTGTAGGCGTTTAAAGTCTTCGACATTATACGTGATGGGGTGCTAATGAGCACTATCCATCACACCACAAACACGATTAACACTACACTGTGTCACTTTTAGTAAAAAGTAATATAAAAATAGTTTCTTATTAAATCACTGCACCTAAGGAAGTAGAAATGAATCAATTGACCTCACCAGAGATGCTAAAAGACAAATGTTTGTCGCAATATTATCGGATACATTGGTCGTTAACCTCATCATATTTTACAAGATCTTGGCCTTTTTTATTCCATTTTAAATACATTTCCGGATTTCCGGCATTGACATTGAACGCTACAAATAAATATCAAAAAATCTTTATCGCAATGGTGTATAATAAAATATTACTCGCAATGATTTTATAATAATGGTAAAATTATTAGTAGGTTGAGACTTTTACGGTTCGTTTTTACTACAGTATCTTGAATACCTTCCATAAAAATTTATAGATTCTTCCATTAGCCGTGTCATTAAAACCGTCATCAGACATTGTAATGGATGCCACATTTATTAAATTGAAAACCGTTATGCTATAAACCAACACGGAGTAATTTCTTACAATCACTTTACTACTAATTATTATCTGGCGTGCATTATGTCCACGAAGAGACATTTCTGTTGCAAAATAAGATAAAAACTTATGTCTTCAAACTAGATATTTCAATCTACAGTTCATGCACGTGTATTTTTTGGCACAATATCGAGAGAAAATAGAATTCTTGCCAATTATTGCACAATTTCACGCTGACTGAGAGGAAGCTATGGATGTTCCTGTCGTAGAAGTGGGACAGAAGTATAATCGGAATTAAAATAGACCCACTCCTACGCAACTCAGCGGTTGGTGTGTCGTTGATCCCTTTAGATCATTGTGTGTTATGAGACGATTTGTTTGTTTTCGTTTTACACTTCCAATGATAACTATAATGAACTTATTTATAAACAAAGATTATATTATCCCCGCGGAGTTTAATTTTTGTTAACTGCTGAAATGCTTTAACCAATTACTTTGATTAAATTAGTTTCTGTTCTCTTTTATTTTGTCAGTTTTTGGCATTTAGGTGAAATTTAGGGTCTTAAGATACATTCTTATCTAAATTATCAATTTGATAAAATTAACTTATAAACAGTTTTTATATTCAAATTTTGCTAACTTTGATAGTAGGACCAAAAAGTATCATTATCTGATCGTGTTTAATATGCCAAACCAGTAAACATATGGTCATCACGTGTAAACGTGTTTATACAGACTTGTATAAAAGATTTCAGTCGAAGCGACTCCAGATTCAACTAATTGGATTACGTACGTCTAAGATGGAAGTACTTTTCTTAATAACCTTAATTGGGTATCCAAGGTTCACATGACTAATTTCAAAGACCTTATTCGACTACACATTAAAATAAGCCAACTTTATACTGAATACGTGTTCCTTATTGTTAATTTAAAAGATACAGAATGGTAATATAGTCATATTTTTAATAAGAAATTAGAAAAGTATGTTTTCAATTCAGACTTCCATATGATAACAATCATTTTAGTATTTAAATATTTTAAATAATTCCTACTAATTCTAAGTCTAATTTAATTTGAATACCCGACCGCGGTTAACTCTATTTCGGTAGTAAATAAGTAATAAACAATGCTATATCTGCTACCATAATGGCACGAATAGGCTGAAACACGCAAACATTTAAATGTAACGTTCAAGATCAACCGCTCTAGACGTTAAATATAATAAGCCGGCCCTTTGTTTATTGCAGTATTTAATTTAATAAAGGAATATTTCAACAAGAAACTTTAACGAAGTAGGTACTTTGATAAATTTCAGTAGAGAAATGTCTTTGTGGGAATATTAAAATAATATATTATTGATCTGCAGAAATGCCGAAGAAGAAATGAACATAACGATAAAATGGAAAAGATAAATTATGAAGAATTCGAATTGAAACACTTTATCGTGAATAGAAATATATTTTAAATTCAATACATTTTCGTTTCACGTCTCCAACTTGACTGGTTTGAGAGCACTTCAGTTCAAGTTTGTAGCAACATTTTATTGCATCTCAATGTCTTAAGTCCATTATCTGTCATTAAGAACTGTTAACAGGAATTAGTAGAGCATCAAGTAAAGCTTCAAAGCGCAATCAGTGCCATTATAATTTATTACTAGTCGAAGTAAACGGGTCAGGTGATATTAACACCAGTAAATAGATCAGGAGATTTATTTTAACTCTCTAGTGTTTACGTTTTATTAATTTAAACGGCTTTAGCATTATCAGTATTGATATTGATTACGACAATGATGTAAGTTTTATGATCGTTCCGCTCTTTAATTCTATCATAATCGGTATTTCATATGCTAGCGATAACCTCATTTTGATTATTATTGAGTAAAGCACCAATGAAATGTCAATTCGTTTTGCAGTATGTCTATTTTTATTGATTCACCTTTATTCGTGTAAATACTCAAAAAGATATCTTGTGAAAAAGAAGATGAAAATGATATAATAGTTGCAATAAAGGTACCAAAAAATTAGATGGATGAAAATCACAAAAAAGGAAAGCGTAACAAGAAACCAATTTCAAGTCTGCCATTGAAATGGGACAAGTTGATTGCCATCCTGATCTGAAACGTTTCGCTTCATTAGATCGATATTCACCACATCGTGATCGATGTAAAAAGTATAGACTGAAAAGAAATTATAATAAATGGGAAGAAAAGAACTATTTGGTAGAAATTCCTCCGATATTGCATTCTGCTGTATCGTGAGATGCGATCATAATTGGCGTGTACGATGACGATAGAGAAAAAGATTGGAAGGAATGAGCTCATTATTTTCTGTCATAGCCTTTGTAATTAAGATCTAACTATTTATCTTCAGATATATACGAATTAACATTAAAAAGTTACCGCTCTTAAATTATAACAAAATTACTTGAAAAAATATATTTACACAATACAGTTTTCAGTCGCTTCAATCCTAACGTATATTTATTCTAGCTTTTTAACTTTAAGCTTTATTAAGGGGGTATTAGGTTGAAATTGTCGTTGGCTTGACAAAACATCGATAAACATTGACCAGTCTAGCAGGTGAAGAATTTTAATGAGTGGATCGGAATTGGAAACGACAAAAACGCTAGTGTACTTACACTACACAAAATAATTTTAAAAGGAATTTGATAAAATTTATATAAATAAAAAACCTATTTATTTATAAATATAATAATACAAAGAAATTGTGTAACAATGGACTGTACAATTAAATGAGTAAAAAGGCATTTATTTGAAGACAATCAGAGCGTTAATAAGAATGCTAATTGACATAGTAATTAAATTGAAGACGAGGAGCTACAAGAATGTGTTGACTCACCTATTATTATCACAGATCGATAAACTATTTAGCGAGTCTATTTTTATTGAAACGACAATTTCACAAAGGATACAAAGGAAGAATAAAAATAAACATGCAAACGATGAACGATCAGGCTTCCATAACCTAAATAACATTTACCAGTGCTTTGTAATCAATAACGTAATGTAATTATACGATTTTAATTATTTGTAATTAATGAAAACTAATTATAAAACTTAATCGGAATTTCCATGCAACTGACCGATAAGCGTATCACGATCATTGTATCGAAGTATAATATTACGTCTAATACAAAATATTGAATTAGCCAATACGTTGGAATCCCGGTGAAAATTGGAGCAGTTTATGCACTAAACGACAATTGTAACAACTGTGTAAACACTTCAGTATGTATTCCAGTGGTAGAAAACTTAAGGACGGTAAAAATGGACGCGTAATTTAGTTCAAAAACGTTGTGTTAAATGCCGGTTCCGAGGAGCGATCTCGACACGTCCACCCCCGTATAATACCGAGTGCGTACTAACGTGAATCGACTCCTGGAGCTAGTGAGGCGCACGCAGTGGCGCCAAAGATATCGAGTCGATAGATATAGATAACAATATAATATCAAGATCATTAGGATAATATAACTTAGTAACAATTGAATAAACATTTTATCCATTCAATGCTGCAACATGCCTTGGTCCGAGAAAATTAATTAAAATATTAATACTAACAGTGATTCAGAAAAAATTTCGTACTACTAGTAAGGATGAAAAACGTAAAATAAAACAAAGCAACACATTATCGCGTGACTCACTGCACCGCCCTAGTTTAACGATGGGGTTGCCACCCCTGCATTTTCCACGCCCCGAACTACATGCGCGTTGTGCAACGTACGCACACAAGGAAGGATCCGTGTATCGTGATGGATGAATTGGATGAGCAAACAAAACCCAACCGGCTATAAACTTTTTATGCGACAGTTTACTGTATTTGAAATAAGACAACAGCTTGTTGTCTTGATGTTTTGGGATTCAAAATAAAATACATGTAAAGTGTTATGAAAGTGGCATGAAAATCTCATTTGTGGCACAGTTAATGACTATAAGGCGAAGATTATAAGTCCTGCTATAATAAAACAATGCATTGTAGTCCGCCAGCAAAATACGCCTCGCAGTTTGTAGAACAATAAGAAATTCACCCACAACAAATATTATGCCCAGCAACTTTAATCAAACAGCAACAGATGTTGCTACGGAGCAAAAATACCATACAATGATGTCACTGCAGAATACATCTTGTAGAAAAACTTTCTATTAAAGAATTATAAATAGACAATTTCTCAGACTTGCAACTATTAGACTTCTACTAATTTGTATTCTCAGCAAAATTTATCAGTCAGGCTCGTATCCGCATTGTAGAGAATACAACGGAGCCTAATGGGATAACTGGGTAGGACTTCAAAAGCTGATAACGCTAGTACGAGTAACTGTGCAGACAATATAACGCCTCCTATTTTTTCCCACTATTAACACCATTAAAGGAAATTTGCACTTAGCACATGAAAATCCAGAAAAATTTAAAGCTGTCAGGATTAGAAGATGAGAATGAAAGCTCGAATAAATAGTTATGTAAACGCAGCAAGGTCAAAAGAATCAATACGAGAGACGCCGACAAGTCTAGATGCGTACTTGCCGTTAATTCTTTATCACAATTAAATAGAGGCGTATAATTATGAAACGTTGAAAGAGAGATAAAGTCAAACATGCTCATATGCATAAAATTGCCACAAAGATCGTTGATAGAGCATACAATGGCTTTATTAAAAATCAATCAGATAACTTTGAAGGCGATAAGGGTATTGAAAGCAAATTATGCATTCTAAGCTGTATGATATTACTAGATGTCCTTCGATATTTTTTACAGCGACTGCAATACCTAACGCAAATACAAATTGAATATTTTGGAATGGGACTGGCATGCATTTCAGACGTTTCGAGCTTTATAACTTCATAACAAAGTATAGAAAGTAGCAAATAATAATCAAAGTGAAATGCTAAATATTTCTTAGGTACGCTTAATTACCCATATATTGTAAACACTTTCACTAGATTGTAAACAATCGATAAGGTTTGATACAAACTCTCATACTCACTGTATAAAAAACGGTACAATTGCTACTTACGAGACATTCAATGTTAGTTATGTACAGTGTATAATATCGAGGTAAAATATCTAAATAATATACCTATTTCAAAAGAATATAGCATTAAAAATCCTGAAATAAACATTTTCGTTACTTTAGCAGAGCCATTCTGTAGGAAACATTTACGAATTTTAATTAACTGATGTTTTTAATGTTAAATACGCTGATGATTTGATATAATACTTGTATAAACTCTTATTACTCTTAACTTGCCAAAAATCAGAATTGTAAATAGTATTTATTTAAACTAAACTAAAAATCTTTATAAGTAAGTATCTCTTGATCTGAATGTGGCAAAATTTCTAATCGATCGTCTGAAAAGTTAAACATTAGTTATCGGGATTGATCTCTCTCATGAGATGACAGTGGTGAGTCAACAGAAAATTAACAACGATTTGTTAACGTAATAAAGAGGCAAAATAAATTGCACGCCAAGAAGACTGAATGTCATTGTTTACATGGAAAAACTTTTAACTGAATTTTAGCTTTAAATCGACTAGATATCATGCGAGACTGGGTCATAGATGCCTTTATTATTATTGATGTGTTCTTCTGGACTCGTAGCGTTATATTTTATAGCCTATAAACAATCAATTAGTGGACTGTCGGATATTAGTACGTCAACAAAGACTCTTTAACTTAATGACTTTAATGACATAAAAATATGCAACGCGCCAAAAAATTAGCATAAAGAAGTTTTGGATGCCTAATATTTATTAGTCATAAAACCTGTTCAATACGAGCTGTAGAAAATAATGGACTAATTTTTCGCAGCTTTCTCCAGTGAAAGATTTCGAACACAAAGACCTCGTGCTGAGCAGAATGCACAGTTCGAAAATTGCGTAATTTTAATTAATCGAGTTATTAATTGAATCGAAGCAATGAATCAACAAACTGGAGAAAGGCTGAACGATGACAAGATATTTCATCGTTCAATAATCTAAGTCATGTTTTAGATGAAATTGACTTTTTAATTTAATGTTTTGACATCGAAAAGAGTAAAAGTTATTATAGCTATTGTAATATCTAATCTAAAATGCATAGCTGTTATTTTTACGGCCAAATTCTCATGCTATCAAACAAGAACAGAACGCTGCAGATATAACACTATATGTAATGGTAACTTAAGATTCAATTCAAGTACTTGCCTGATGATCACCTCAAGATAATTCTATAAAGAAATCTATCAGAAACATGAAAGCACTACACAAGATGGCATTATCCATCACAACCGCACGTCGCATTAAATAAAACATAAGCAACAAGTTAATCTGATAAACCGCTTGTTTCGAAAGCAATTTCACTTGTCCACTCCACGGACGTCACACATCCCGACAGATCAATAACAGCAAGGATACCATGTAATTTACGTGGAGAAAATACACCACTTTCAAATCTCTAGACTGCGGTTAAACTGTGGCGTTACGACACAAATTGCGGTGTAACTAACTTTAGTATCAGGTTAAAGTACACGAAACGAAATGTTCCAGTTAGATTTATAAGCCCTTTCACGTTTCATGTAAAGATTCTGTGATAAGCTGGTTGATGGTTACGGGAATTTGTTCTGTGTTTATTGTTGTATTGATTGAGAAATGATTCTTGCAAAGACTAAAAAGTTAGCATTAAAATTAAAGGAAAATCGTGAGATAACTTTAAAAGTTATAAGAATTAATAAAGGTAATCCTAAATGCAATCCGTAATCTTTTATTCTTAAGTCATGTTTCTTTTCCAAATTATTCATCGCTTTTTAAGAAAGTCTTTTGCGAAAATCATCACTAAATCATCTCATACATGTGTTACTTTCGATTTTAGCACCCAACTTAGTCAAAACTCATTCATGGAACAGACAGCTCAGATATGCAAATTCAATTATGAGAATGATTCATTCAAATTAAAGATCATAAAGTATGAACATTCAAGGAATGATAAATCATGTTATCCATTCAAAACAAAAAAACTGACAGTCAATTCTGATTGTATTAGTAAAAGCAAAACTGACGATAATAAAATTGACTGGAAACATATCAAAGTTAATTCAGCGTACAGTTATCTATTAATCAGTTCATCAAGATATACTTTCGTCTAAGATTCTATTGAATAGAAAGTAATGCCTTAAGATTTATGAAATAATCGAGTAAAAGTACGGGAGGAGCTGAAATGGCTAGCCTTTCCATTCTTACCGGTCATGTATAATTTTGTGTAATTAGTATCGAGATGAATTTTAGATGTTCCATTATTGCTCAGTTATTTAGATGAATTTTATGTTTTCTTTAAGATGAAATGCTTTATTTATGACCACCTACATTGTCCATCTATTCATACTTTAACTACAAAAGAGAGATGTCGTAAGTTTAAAACAACTTAATAAAGCCTTTCTCTGATCATATATTTGTCTGAAGTATTGTTGTTTATAAATAAACAAATCAATTCGGTTTTCTTTATTTCCCATATGTTTCATGAATATCGATAAAGTTTTTCCTAATATTCGTTTATCCATATACATATTTGATTTCACATATCTTTGCGATCTATTTCCAAGCTTGGAAAATTGCAAAACCGTGTTTATTTTAACAACAGCGTAACATGTTCATGTTTTCTCAAATATTTCGTAATCCACCTATGTAAACTGGTACATAGACACACTTCGGGGCATTGATAAGAAACTTAATTTAATTAGACGCCGTGGAAACTGGTGCTTTCAGCGCCTTTCTATTTCGATGTTACTTTGAATTTTAATATTCACATCACATCAATGTTTGGAACGATATGACTAACTCTCATCATCATCTGTGTAATGCCTTTGTTTTAAATATATGCTCAAAAATTAGTTGGCCTAGATGACTTTTTTGTGTGGTAAATGTTTTGAAGTCTCACATGACTTCAAATCATACGTGACTTTTCAAAGTTGTAATATGAAAATTCATTTAACCAAATCTAATTCTGTAGTACAAAATTTACCTATTTAATATCTATTAATATTAATTATTTGTTGATCATTGAAAAATTATTCCAATTATTTTACTTTCCAATTATTAATTATTATATTATACAAAAAAGATTAATTAGATATTAGTAGAGTATAATTAAAAGCACTAGCTTTCTATTGATTCAAAATAGAGTAAATAGAAGGCATAAGGTCACAAGGTCATTATAGTAGCAAAACATCGGCATTCTGCAGAAGTTGAACACGTTAGAGATAGTGTCGATTGTCGCATGCGACAAATACGAGACTAGATGCCCCGATATAAAATAAAATGGCCAAAAGTCATGAAATGGAGGTCTCTACATTTACATGCGTTTAAAAGCCACATAGATGGAAGTTCATCATAAAAGCGAAACACCCTCATTAAATTAGGAACTGACATGATGATGAGAATCATTTGAAATGATTTTGAGGATTTTTGCAGTGTAGAGCTCGCATAGACTGGAATTTTGAGGAATTTGAGGTATTTTAAGTGAGGAAAGGATGTAAAAGATGTACGAAGGCAGACGAAAGTATCAGCTAATGTCGAACACCTATCATAATTTTTATAGCAGTGTTAAACATACGTAAAGAAAGAAACACATAGAAAGCAAATGTTACTGGTGGTTAGTTACAATATTTAAATGTAGTTTGAATTTTTTTTTTTTTTTTTTTTATTTTACCTTTTTTCTTTTTTTTCTCAATTTTTTTCACTCCATTATTAATTGTAAATATTTGCGCATTATTTTTTACTTTTATTACTATTTT
>DVXP01000853.1:0-17449 GCA_018235645.1 Junonia grisea | reverse complement strand
AACTCAACGATACTATATTTTATAATAGATACATATATAGATACACATCCAAGACCCAGGGCAATCAGGAAAAGATCATTTTCCATCATGACCTGGCCGGGAATCGAACCCGGGGCCTCCACGTCGCAGGCAGGCGTTGACCGCTGCGCCACGGAGGACGATAATAATCTAAGTAGAATATAATAATAAAATTATATTTTGTTTTGCTTTTTTACCTTATCTAGGAATATGGGTATTAAATTAATACTTAAAATACAATTACAAAAATATATTATGTTATGTTTGTGTTACTTTAACACTATTGTCACAAAAGCGTATCAATTTTGTGTCAATTGTGGGACGATGTTTTTACAGTCGTTTTTCCTTTTCTTGGAATAAATTTGTATTCTTATAAGTAGGCTCTATTTGATTTACCGTAACATGTAACAGATGATTTTACCTACTTCATGGAACCCATAAAATTGGTAGACGCAAACGAAGTCGGGCTCAGCCGCTAGCAAATTAATAAAACCCGTCAAATTAACATTATTTAACACGGGCGTATTAGTAACTCGCGGAATGAATGGCTCGCATTACTCAAATATCAATGCCCGCTGTCGCAACTATTCCCATTGTTTGTATTCATTAGTGCGTCTCATATTTACAACACTAGTTTTGCCTGTAGCTTTTACTTGATAGGGGAAAATAACAAGGAAGTTTGAAAAAAAAAAACGAAATCTAAAGTTGACGACAGTGCTGGCGCAGTGGTCAATGCAACAGGCAGAAGGTCGCGAGTTCGATCCCCGCTCATGACAGATCTGTATTGGCCATGTGGACTGCCGTGGTTTTTGTGTTTGTGCTGTATGTGTGATCCGGACTCCCGACACAAGATCTGATGATGTGACTGGGGAGCCGTGGAGTTTAAAGCATTTATAGTTTACAGAAAAGCCAAGTGTCAAGTTCTCATCAAAACAAAAAAGTATTTTATTTATCTGGATAACCATCGTCATATCCTGAATTTCTTTTCCAATAAAAAAAGGAATCATCAAAATTGACCCATAAACGACGAATAATTATTTGCGAACTTTCATTTAAATAGTAAAAAACCTTCTTTGAAGTCGGCTAAAAAAAAGTTAAAAAGCGGTTGTGTAATGGATAAGTCGTACATTATTAAATATTTTATAAATAGCACGCAACCAAGCCGGCGGCATGTCGAAGGTTTTTAAATCGGCACGAGAGGAGCTAGAAATTTATTGCCACCTTAAAAAAATAACCTAAGAACAAGTGTAAATTTGAAAAATTTATTAAACCCCCGACCATACCGAACAGTTTTCTTTTTATAAGTTACCCATATTGTAAAAATATCAATATTAACTATGCCGCTAGCTGAGATGGGCCGCCATCTTGAATTTAGTGTAACGTCATATTATTTTTTGAGTTACACTTAACAAGCCCTTTCATTTGATACCCATATTGTAGAAATGCAATAAAAATAACTAATCTGCTAGGTTGGATTGTCCGCCATATTAAATTTGTAATGACGTCATGAATTTTATCGTATATTGTTTTACCAACTTAATATGTGTGCAATATTTCAGGGCAATCGGTTGAAGATATCTGCTTCAAAATTGAGTAGCAAAATTCCACACGAGAAACCTACATCCACATATTGCAAGATAATTTCATAACGGCTGGACCGATTTTGATATAACATATCTAAGAACCACCGCTAGAAAATACTCTTTCAAATAAAAAAAACTGGATCCAAATCGGTTCACCCGTTTAGCTGCTACGGTGCCACAGACAGACACACAGACACACAGACAAACATAGCGGTCAAACTTATAACACCCCTCTTTTTTGGTCGGGGGTTAAAAACATAATAGTCAGGTAGTACAGGAAACGATAAGATTTTAACGTTTACCAGCAGCATTCTTTAAAGTCAGCAGTTTTCCTTGTGACGCCCCTGATCTTAAAATGTAGGGGGTGACACCTATTCAGGAATAGTACCAAAATTTATTTAAAAATGTATTTTTATATTTAGAATGACGTCATATTACTTTTCGAGTTTCTCTCAATAAGCCCTTTCATTTGATACCCATATTGTAGAAATGCATTAAAAATAACTATTCTGCCCGGATGGTCCGCCATTTTTTATTTAGAATAATGTCATATTACTTTTTGAGATACTCTTAACAAGCCCTTTCATTTGATACCCGTATTGTAAAAATGCAATAAAAATAACTATTTTGCTAGGTTGGATGGTCCGCCATATTGAATTTATAATGACGTCATGTTTTATCATTGTCATCAAAACTTAATAAGTATGGAAAATTTCAGCTCAATTGGTCGAAGATATCTGTTTCAAAATTGAGTAGCAAAATTTTACTTGTGCTAAATATTGTTACCTACTATGCTATTAATTATGCTAATATTTTCATTATATATTTCAAAAATTAAAACAACTTTTTGGGTGTTAAAAGCTGCACTATCACAATTACACATTTCTTCCAAATTCTTAATTGCTCAGCTATTTAAGAGAAGTCAGGACTCAGGAGGAAATTAAATATATCAACAAGATAATATTCATAAGTGGCTCTCTATAACACTAATTCAATGACACGTTTTATCAGAACTGTTCTACATACCTAAAATTAGGTAGAAATCAAGTTTCCTATTGAGATGACTTTAGCCCGGGACGTTGTTAAATTACGAACGCTTAGAGCGGTTTCAGATTAGCGTGTTTTTCTGCGCGCATACGGTCGTTTCAACATATGCGCTTAAAAGCGCGCAACATTACGCGTTTCAAAACATCCGATGGACGTATATCGGCGTATTGATATGTCGGTATTAATATGGATTGTCACCAAAAAACATAATTACATTACGACTCGCCCTTATACCAGCTTAGAAGCGAGTCAACGCTCGTACGAGTTGGGCGTGTGCCAATAGGGGCAGCCTTGAACGCGCGTACAAAACGCCAGTGTGAACCACCTTTAGACAAAAGCTCTTGAAATCTATTTATAGCTGCAAATGACATTTAAGACACCTTTTAATTATTACGTTATAGTGACGTGCTTACACGGGTGACATCTTCACTTAGGGAGTGCTTCTGAACGGAAAGTGCGTCGTTAAATAGCTTCTAACGCTAGGTGCTCTATTCAAAATGATAGGGCATAGGGTAGATATCACAGCAGTTATCTCTGAAGGAAAGCGATAATAATAGGCCGTATTGAAGATCGTATAAAGATAATATTGAGCTTATGAAAAAATTCATATCTGGGCCGTGATGCTGGGTATCATGAAACGCAAACGACCATTTTATTGTCTCGAAATATTTAAGAAAATTCATATGGATGGATGTGTACAGGAATACTAAGTAAGATTGTAATTTTATAATGAAGATACACAATATTCAAAAATTAAATCATCTTTACAAAGAAACATGAACAAAATTATCTAAAGAGAAATGCGAAATATAAAAACGGACAAACTTGAAAAAAAATCGATATATTCGATCATGAATACTTGTCTTTCTATTTTTATTTGTAAAAATGTTCAAAGTATTATCAAATTGATTCTCACGCTTTATTATAAATTATTATAAGCGTGCACGTTAAATGGAATGTAAATATTTTACGGTCTTCCATTTTCTTCCTTTTAAATGTCATTATTATCGTTCTTTTATTTCATTTTTTTACTTTTTCTATTCCATATAGAAACTGTTTCCTTATTTATTAATGTCTATCCATAATAAACAATATCCACACAGATATATAAACATAGAGATAGAAACCCTACTTTTTATTTTTTTTTTTCAAAGGAGCACCTACGGAGCAGGGCTTTGTTATATTAGATTATTGTGTGCGTTTTTCTAGTTGCAGTGAATATTTATTTTGAATTTTTATATTCAAGCGTAAGTGTACATATTTGATATTGCACAGATTTTTTACGGTTCAGGTCCACTTAAATTTAGCAAATGTGACGTGTGAAATAGCAAATGTGAAGCAAATGTGACGAAAACACCTTTAAAAATAGTAAAGGCCGATAAAATTTTATTACTTTCGTACAATTTGTAGGACAGTTTCATGATTTAGTGCCTCGTGATAGAAAATATGTCGTAAAAATTTGTCGTTACATTAGTTACAATATCAGCGTATATTTTATTTATAGAAATGTTTTATTTTCCATACACCAAATATGGCGCAAACTTGGGGAGGCCTACGTCCAGCAGTGGACTGCGATTGACTGACGACGACGACGATGACGAAGAAGACGACGACGACGACGACACAAATATAGTATCGCAATGTCTGTTTATAATATTAAAAAAGAAAAAACCAACTATCTAATAAATGCTTTCGAAGATAAATATAATATACATTCATAAGCATTTATTTCTGTTTTGTCTGTTTGTTCCGGTTAATTTACGGAAAGGATAGCCCTTGTGACGGGACCTTGACTGCCAGGTGGCGACTGATGTTCTGAGGACGAAAAACCTATGAACCCTACATTTATTTTAAAAACGGGTTTAGGGTTCTGCGGGAAAATATCAAAATATCCTATTAAATTGTCAAGTAAGGACGAAGGCAATAGCTAGTTTTAGTAAAACATAACATTGTTAGCTAATTTCTTTAAAATATTTCTAAAATGTAATGTTTGTACTAATTTCGTCCTCCATTTAATTCTGAAATCATACTTTAGGCCGGATGTCGATTTCAAACCGGAAATTTGGGCCTTTGATGCATTCTACGTGACTTTTACAAAGGGCGAAAATATCCTGTAACACAAAGAAATTAAAATATGGAGAAGCACAAAAAATGTAATTATAAGTAGGTTTAGCGTAATTTATTTTTTATTAATATTTCCGTGTATGCTTATACACTGAAATATTAATAAGCTTTAATGAAACAGTTACTCGTAATTAACTACATTTTATAGAGATTGGCTGTCACTGATATCCATCTAACGAGTTTAATTTTGAGTTTTAATATTGTTCGTGTTATTATACAATACAATATTATTATAATTCGGTCATGTTAGAACATATTTCTAAATCTAAACTAAATAATGGCGCGGTTTCGCTTTTTTGGTTTTGATTTATGAAGAAAAATAAAATGTTGACAAAATTTAATAAAATTATAAAAGTTATTGTTTATTTTTTTTGAGTTATGAGAAGTTAATGTTTAGTAGTTCATGTTATTCTTCCTTTACCGATATTCTATTTCATTCATTTCATTTTAATGTAACTTAAATAATTTGACTAGTTTCATCTTTTATTCCCTTTTGTCGAGTATTATTTTAAAAACGGTTTTATTAAAAATGTAATAGACATAAGTACATACATAACAAATAACTTTAAAATTATTTTATATGATAAAAATTTAGTTTAAATGTACAGACCGCACGCACCGTTTTAAAAATTGAATAAGGCTCGTTGTTCTTATCTTGATTGTTATCGTTACAAGGTTTATTTCATTTATAAATGTTTATAACAATTAAATTCGTGTCTCGAATTAATTGTAATTCTACTTTTTTGTGTGCATTCAGACATGATATTTTACGCTGTGGGAATTGTCAAATATATAAGTAATGAAAAAAATATATAAAACAAAAATGTACTATTTATTTTCATTAACTTCACGTTTTCACGAACAATGCGTTTTTCGACATTTTACGCAATTTTGTTACACGTCACTAAATGGCGTTGACATTTATAGAAAAACGTCACTAACTCGCCGTCGCCGATTCATTGGCTGTTTCCGTAATTAAATACAAAACCACTATGATAACGAAAAATGTGAAATAAAAGTTGTGACTTGCGCATACGAGGGACAAGATAGGAGAGGACTTTTTGTCTGTCACAAATCGAACGTATGAAAATGAAATCTCATGACATCGTATTAAAAGTCGCGTCGCGATTACTTAAATTAGTCAGGGAGACTTTTTACGTGGACATTTAGTACCTTAGGTGTGTGCTTAGTAAATTCTATAGTCTATCAATAGTCTGTTTCATATAGACCCATCATGACACATATAAATGTATCAGCATGTTTACAATAGATCGCCTATCTCATTGATATTCCCGACGCGTGCAAGGATCGTATTGTCTTATTCCAGCCGATGAACCCCGGCGCGGGTGGCTTCACTTGATCCCCGAGATATTTCAACTAACAATAAGATGTACAACATATGGGAAGTAGAACTTCTGTATTTAATATGCGTGACGCGAGACGGAACGTTTATCATAGGACGTGAAAGGCTCAACTTATTGAGACGCTTTTGAATTTTGTTAAGTATTGTTCTTTGAAATTAACGTAACTGGAAAATAAAGTGTTTGTACAGATATATAATTACGTAAATTAGTTTAACAGTAGGTGGATTTAATAATTGACGAAGAAATAGTTTTAGGAGCTAATCATACAAAATTATTTCTATAGCGTTTCAGTATGAAAATCAGACATAAACCATCAAAAAGCTTAATTGCCTCTGTTATTTAAAATAACAATGTGTATATTGCGATGCGATTTTTTGGCTGAGTTTCGACGTTTTCGTGATCAAATCAGGAAAAATGTTTTTATTTTTGAGCATGGTCTAAGGCTTCATGTCAGGATTGAAGTTAGCGAGTCAAAACTAGGAGCGACGAAGCATCCAATTTTTACTGTAATAAATACATACGTACGTAATATATGTATAAGTAAAGATGTAATGTTGCTATATACAATACTGAGATACAGAGAAACATGGCCGGATAGAACAAGTGAAATATAATCTATTAAGTTAATTTATTCACATTGTGTCGTGACAAGATTACGCACCGATACGACATAATCTTTTTCATCTGATTATAATATCACAAAACGCATGTAATAATTGAAGCTAATCAGAATAGCCTTTCTGGAAAACTGTTATTGCATCCGTCAACCGGCCATATGTTATTAACAGTGGGTGTTCACGTGTTAACCAGAACCGGATGTGTATCGGATATCCGGAGCTAAATCCTCCTGCTAGTAATCTGTGCGCGCTATATACTAATATGTATGGCTAAGTATAGGCACATATATGGGCGTGTGACGTGGGCCAATGGGTCTTCGCCCCGGCAGCGAGCGCCTGCCATCGGAGGCACGCGGCGGCACGGCCGCATAATCATCATCACAGACGGAGAGAGGCCCGTAGTCCAGCTGGGTGCATTGTGCGTCATTTTTATTTATTTATTTCATTATTTCTTTTACGGTTTAACAAAATCCCTGTCGGGTTTATCCGTACACCGGCATTCATTGAGCGCACTCGGAACTTTTAGTACATAAGTATAATACCTATAACTATATACTACATTAGATTTTCAATTACTGCTGTTTGTTTTATTTATTCTATAACTCATATGTGAGGGTATAAGTTTATAGCTTTAAAATGCTTTAGTATTTAAAAAATAATGCCTAAAATATAAATGGATACAAAAATGAACAAAACTCGCGTACTTAGTAATCTCACTTGCCTATAAAAAAAAAGTGGCATACATACAAACAAACAATTATTATCATTTTATCGTATTAATATATAAACAAATACACGTAATAGCACATGACAGACGTTTGATAAGAATATCTCAACATTACTATATCAGTAAGAAGTTAAGAACTGATAACAGTTTCACAAGATTTGGAAATAATGATGAGATCTGACATTCACAGATAATATCTTGTTTCTACCTATATCCTTATGATATAAAGATAGGAAACATGCAAATAGGTAAAGTAAAACTTTTTACATACTTATTTAATATTTTTGGTTGCACCAGCACAATATAATTAATACTTTTGCCGTAGTCATTATGTGAAAATTAAAAATGAAATTTAAAAAAAAATGAAATCCGTAAAACGCTTCCAAGTACCTACCTAAATTTTAAACATGCTGAATATTTTAAAGCCATCTTTGTGTCACTAAAAAACAAATTAAATTAAAAAAATACTTACTTTTTACTTTTGACGTTTCAACGTAGTCGCTGTTGATATGTGAGATTCTTACAGCCAAAATAGTAACGAAATTATAAACTACGGATAAAATAAAGTTCACACGTAGCTATAAACTATCGAGAAACGCAGCTTCTTCTTGAAAATTTTCATCTTTCTCTTTACAAACGGATCCACTGTGACAGTTTAGAGATCGTAAAAAAATTTCAATCACGCATTAAAAACTTTTTCCGAAACACAAATCAAATTAACACTGGCCACTAAAAAAGCCACTTGCATTATGGCCTTTTTAGAGTTTCGCGGATAAATTTTGAAAATAGAACGTCGCGTCGTTAAAGGAAATACGTGTTGGTATATTATTTATTTCTATTGAAAGATTAGCCTTTTATTGCCGGAATGGTGCGTAAGTCTTGCCCACGCTCGCGACGCGACTGGATGCGATCCTTTTCGTCGTCAAATATTCTCCTTAATAATTTAAGACCGGTGTACATGATATAGGGCTTTGTATGTGGATCTCGGTGTCATTTAGCGTGTAGGTATGAATGCGTCGGGATGTCTATAGAGGTGATACTACTGGTTTCTTATCAGACTTATTTGATAAGTTATACCTTCGTTCTTTCTTAGGTATTATTATCGCCTTAAAACGGACCATATATTTTGTGATTTTAAACGGTTCCTACACCATGCTACTTGAAATCTTTACAAGAGAACTCATAATTTCAAGTATGATTTGGTTTCATGGACAAGAACATGCATCAACAAAATTATTTTTATTTTATCTATATTTACCTAGATATAATTACTGATGAAACTTTAAGCATATCTTATCTTTTATTATAACACAAGCAATGTTTATGACATTAAGTCATAAACATTCCTTGTGTTAAACTGCTTAACCATAAAAATATAATATTTATATCGTTTCAGCAGCTCGATGTGATATCCCGATATACGATTTATATGTACACAGCTCAATAATTTTATTGTACACTTAGTACGCCTACATCTTAGTCTTTGTTCTGTACCCATTATAGTAGAAATTTGTTCGGGCAGCAGATCATTCCTAAGATACTTAGCGATTTCATCAAAATCTACACTCGAAAATAGATCCTATTCCATTCATCATAAGATATAAAATTAGTTTTGGTTCATACCTTCGTTATTAGTATAAATCGATTGTCTGGACGGAACACTCATATTCTATGTGTTGGATAGTCTTCATTGATCCTAATATATAGGATCCCATGCGTGGTGACCACGTGCAACGCTAAAAGTCTTAATTACTCATTAAAACTGTTTAACTACAAATGGCCCCGCTTCTAGATTTTTTTTTATCGCTGAATTTAATAGAGACTAGCGTTTCTAAGGATCTGTCTAACAATCACTAAAGAAGTTTAACTGCTAAATATAATACTAAATTATATTCCAGACCATACGTTAACAACAATGCCATTACTTTATCAGACAGAAGCTTGGAACTATATTTGGAGATGGTGAAAAAGGTACTAAAATTTTGAAAAAGTGCTTCAAATTCTTCTCATGGCAAAAAAACATTGTGACTAAATCTACATGCTAAAGTCGAATGTAATTCTGAAACATGTATGGCAATCCGTTATCATACTGTGTAGTGAGTCTCTAGCTCTTCATAAACATAAAATAACAGTCTCTCCATTGATGTAACATAAGATCAAGCCTTACTGTTTCAATATTTTATATCATCTTAAAGCTGTGGGAGAGCCATGCATTTGGGAAAATCGGCGTAAAATGACGCTTGCGTCGTGTTTCGCCGCGTGAGTGAGGTTACTGGAGGCCCAATTCCCCATCCTTTCCCTATTAATTCCCTATCCATTCCCCTTCCAACCCCTAAAAGGCCGGCAACGCATTTTGTAACTCCTTTGGTGTTGCAAATGTCCATGGGCGACAGCATTCACTTACCATCAGGTGGTCTGTCAGCTCGTTTGCCGCCCTATGCCATAAAAAAAAAGTATGAAACGAGAAATATAAGATCCGTATGCCATATGCCAGTTTTTCCTAGATTGTATTACTTATTAAAAAAAATATAGATAAAAAATGACATGTAAATTGACGTATCAAAAGAGCTCTAGCGGCCTATTTGAATAAATATATTTTTCTTTCTTTCTTTCTAAATTAGATAGAGTAACCAAAGTAACCATTGGACGATTAAGAGGAGTCAGGCGACACCTCATTTGTCTATAGGGGTGGAATAACGTAAAGTCCTTTCTTTGTAAAGCTCTATTCTATAAAAAAAAATATTCTTGTCAAATCCCAAGTCAGTTCCAGAGATACCGTGACGAGTCACTACATCATGGTAAACATCTTGTTTCTGTATTCTTGGTAGAGGCATTCAAAATAGCCAAAAAATTTGAATAAAATTTTCTATTTATTTTAGTCCCCCGCTCCTAATTTGAGCCGGAAAGTAGCATTTCCTTACCCCTAAAATAGCTTTCCTTCTCCATAGATTTATCGATCCATCGTCAGAAACATTCGTACCTCAAAGATTTTTTTAGGAATTTGATAAAATAATATTTTTTGAAATAACCGATTTCGAAAGTTTACAGGAAAACAATAAATAATATTTTTTTTTTCAAATTTGAAATATTTAACAATTTTGTAACAAAAAATTTTGTAAAAGTTTTTGTTTTATTAATTGGCACCGACCTCAAAATGTAGAAAATAACATTATTTATTGTTGTTTACTAAGCTTTTGAAGTCGTCAATTCTTATTTTATTATTAGTTATTATTCTACACTTTTAGGTTATAATTAACCTCCGTGGGTGAAAAATTCTCATCAATACAAATTAAGAAAGCCCAAGTTCAAGGTAACTGCGGTAAATCGTGGAAGTTCCCTCGATTGTCGTTCGACTCCAGCATCAGTAGGACTATTCCGACCAGTAATCGAGACTCACTCAACGAATTTTTTACACTTCACTCACACGATTGTACTACATGTAGCGCCACGCGATATGATGCAGCACCGAGTCGTACTAAAGTATTTGTCATTTTGATTTAAAATGTATGCATTGGATATTCCGTTGCAAGTTTTTAACAATTCAAAGACAGACTGAATGAGCAAAATATCTAAACTCACTTGAGAGAGTCTCGATTTTTTGGTCGGAATAGCCCTACTGATCGACTTCGGACCTTTAGTAAATTGTAGTGCTCTAAATTATTTCATAAAAAAGTCACCCCTACGATTTCTCTAGGATTTCATCATCAGATCCTGATCTTTTTTTCATGTGAATGGCCATAACTGGCCTGGCCTTGGAATATACCTTTTGCAACAAAAGAAGAATCATCAATATCAGTCCATAAACGACGAAGTTATCCGCGAACAGACATAAAAAATATATACGACCGAATTGCGAAACCTCCTCCTTTTGAAAGTCGGTTAAAGAGTAATCATTAAGCGATAAGTCCGAGAAGAATGAGAAAAAAACAAACGCCTTTGTGAACCGATGTGTTGTCATGAAGAAGCAAGAAAGACACTTGCGATGAGTAATTATTTCATGTCTTCTTAAATGGATTTTTTTCTTTTCTTTCCTTTAAATTACGTAGGATATTTGCATTAGGTGAAGGTACATATTTTTTGCGTAGGTACTCAATCTTTATATACTCTTTGTACTCAATCAGTAAGATTGCCTTTGAATAGCAAAGCATTGCGGCCAAGATTAGTTACTTAATTATGGTTAGTAAAACTCGTTTGTCCTTTAGAAGTTAAAACCAGTTAAATATCATCAATTATTTGGTAAGGAATAGTAAAAAAATCAATCAAAGAAGTTAATGGTTAAAAATTGAAGTACCTAAAATACTACAAAAATTGGTATAGATTTTTCAATTTCAATGTTTTGCGCTACATAGATTATGGTCATTTGATTTTAGTAAATAATACAAGGACCATTTCATTGATTTTAAAACCTTTTAATAAAACCATTCGTAATTACGTCATAGAAGTTCTATTAAATACCGTTTATCCGGTAACTAACTGGACCGAAGAACGTTGTTCCCACAGCCTTCTGACACGGTCAACAAGTCAACAGGTACTCCATTGAATGCGAGAAAAAGAATCTGCTATATAGAAAATTATGAATAAATATAATAAAAAAATATGAATATTAAAGAGACCATCCTTGACATAGTAATTTAGCAGAAATTTTGTAGAGATCCCCTAACGATGGATTATAAGAAATTTCAACAACTAAATAATTCTCAATGTCTATAGGATGAGCATTCGTTCGTGTAGTGTAAATGGACCCTAATAAGTAACTTGAAAGGATAAAGTAAAAATATTTGACTTTTTTTTGTTGACGCAGGGTAAATCTTCATAGATACCCGACTCCTGGGGAGGATGTGAACCCCCTGCGATGGCCGCCACATCACGGAAAACGGAGAGGCTACGGGATCGCTTTCGAAAATATTTGACTTACGACTACTACTGCTCCTCACACCTTCGTTCGTTTATTAATTGCTGCTTGATCTTTTATTGGTCCTACCGTAGGTATGTTATTATATTTTTGTCAACTAAAGAGATACTAAGATCATTAAAACGAAGTATAAATTACTTAGTCGATGTAGCCTTTACTAGAAGGCTCAAGAGTCAAAAGCCGTTACTTTTTTTCATTTTGTAAACATAACAAGATTTACGCAAAACTGATGTTTAGGTTACTCGATTTTTTATAATACAATAAATCTACTAAAACAATTTGATTCATTCCATTACTAGTATTTAATAAATTTAATTTTAGTTACTTGCTGTAGGTATATTTTCTTTGTTTAATGTATACCAAAATAAACAGGTAGGTACCGATAAATAAAACAACAAAAACCCTCATGAATGTTAATTCATATTTAATAAATAAATACATTTTCATGTTTTTTTATTTAAATAAAACTAATGTAAGTGACTTAGTTGTAGCAACTCTCAACAACATTATGTTACAACGTACAGGGAGAAACGCGACCGCGCTTATTGCTTATACTACGTAATAACAATTATCAACTAAAAATATATATATTAGACAAACTCTAAAATATACATACAAGTTACATAAGTTAGTATGGTTTATATTACAGAAAAATTAAACTTTCCAACTAAATAATTAAGTCCCATGTCACACTCAGTTCTTCTTTTAATATAACCTGTGGAATTTTATAAATTAGACCATGCCTTGAATATTAGTAATTAATTTTTTTCTTATTTTTTTTAATTTATTTTTTAATAATTTTAGCTCAATGTGACATCGATCTAATTTCTAAAATTTCGGACAGCAAAAATCACTTTTAGTTTCAATTTATTGAAAAACAAAAACAAAAGAACCTCAGAGAAAATATACAATTTAACGCAAAAACACACGTTCATTGGAATAGTACGTGAACACAATCAAAAAATACATCTTTGGCTTCAAGCGAAATTTACAAAAGCAAGACCATTCCACACAAACTTTTTAATATGCGTTCTAAATACGAATGAAAAAATATTTTTATCTGTTACCAAATCTTCCATTAATCTCGAAAAAAAAACAAAATTTTATTGACAAAAAGTTTAGTATTATATAGCGTATGTGTGTACTGTGTATAAATTTTACCATATGAAAATTAAAAACAAATATTTCATAGTTCGTATTTAAAACGCAAGATGGCGTACAAACTCAATTATCTCCGAGAGAAACGCTCGCTTGAAATACGAAGTCATCACAAACGCCCCGCACACGATATTAAAAGTTATTACGTTACAATAAAGTTCAAAATCCAACGACGAAACAATTGATCAATTCCTTTTATATTAATGCATTACTCTAATGTTTAGAAATAGCACAAACATGGATTTGTTAATTTATACGGCATTGAATCGGTCACAAAAATTTTACTATGCTTTTATATATATTTTTTTTATCTATTTCCAAACGTCATGACATCTGTCACTGTCAAAATTTAGCGCGAAAGCTTAAATTTATTATCTGTTTCAGAATAATGCGATTTTAATGGCAATAATTTTATTATATTTTTTGTGACCGATCAAAACCACTTACAATATTAAAATTGAAATAAAAACTTACAATATACGATAATAATTGGAGATTCAACAGTACAATAATTTGATTGGACAGAACATTCAGATTTTGTACGGTACGTATACGTAATCGTACTTTGTACAAGGACAATGTGCTGAAGAAATAATCAGAAGAAAAAAAAGAGAAAATAGAAATTTGTCTATGCTACAGATTAGCACAGACTATCGCAAAGTTTGATAGATTTATTGTTTAAAAATCAAGTTATTTGAAATCAAGTAAAGGAGGAAATTAATGATGATCGTGTTACTAATATTCTTGCTTCTAAGAATCGTATAATATATTAATATTATCAAACAAGTGACAATAGATCCTAAGTTCCCGTAACATCCGCCTATCGCCCGAACCTTAACGCCCAAGTAATAAGTGTCAAAATCCAAGTCAACGAGTCAATTATTTGTCTATCTACCCACGTATCAAATAGTAGAATAACAAGCCTACGTAATCGATACAAAGTCAACATTATTAACTAATTTAGAAAACTTCAAAAGTGGGAGTACAAATGTTTTTTTCAGTCGATCTCAAAGATGACAAATTCTCATTTAATTATTAGCCCTTGCTAATATTTCCTCCTACCCTCTTAGTTCTAGATATATACGGTTATTTAAATACAAAAAAATCTTTAAAAAATGAGTTAATAAATTTCTTCTAAGAGGGGATAAATGACGTTATTCATAATAGAATACCAATTTTTTTTGGTATGATTTGGGGATTTAAATTAAACAAAAATTGTAAATAAATTACATAATAATCAAAAACAAATATTAATACATTATAAATGGTAATGTCAGATAGATGGTAACAAAGTTTCTTTAAATGTAACAAAAATTTTATGGGGGTGTATTGTTTGAATAAGAATGAATATACGTTAATATGGGAAATCAAATATCATTCTCATTTAAAAACAGCGTAGCAAGTAATATTCAGTAGAAAAAGCAGTGCATTATTGTCAAATACAACGTTATACGAAAGAGAATTCAATATAGGACACTTTTGTTATCTAAATGGACAAGAAATTTTATTTGGCATAGGATAAATACATGGACAGAACCCCGGGGTTCGATAGAATAAAGGTTATTAAAAAATCTATAGAAATGAATTTGTACGGCTCCAAACGCCAAAAGGCTAGTATTCGAGAATGTATATCTATAACTTTTCAACAATAATTCGTATATATTTTTAATATAATTTATGTGTTATGATAAAATGCCTCGTGCCGAAAGTAATGTTAAGTATAATGTGATGTTTATACATTATCTATTGTATCCTATTCTGAACGTATGTACAACTATTCTAAAAAAAGATAAAATTCTTTGATTTAATATTAACTTTTTTTTTAATAAAGGAATCTTTAATACTTCTCGGCTGGTAACGTGCAATGGATTCTACGTAGAACGTACGTTCGCTTTAAATAATTATTGATTATTATATTATTATGTATTTACCGAATTTTTTTATCTAAACTATATTTTGAAATTTTTATTATCATTTTATGCAAAACAATCCTATCGATTATATCTTATCGATTTCGGTTACAGTAACCCTGTGACTGTCATAACGATATTTAAACCACATTCAACGTCCAAAAGTTTTCCGAAAAATAACGAAATTTCTAGAAAACCTTCACCATAACGTGGCCCCTTTGTCTTATCTAAACCTTGTGGCTTATTTTCGTTGTTACATCCGTATAACCTCATTCCGCAATATTTTTTTAAATAAATCTTATATTACGAAAGAGTCTACATATGAAAAAATTCGAGAATAATTACGTCAATGTAATGTATCGATGAAGGTATGCAATTAAACGCATGTAAAATCGTATGATAGTAATATATCATTGGCACGTCTAGTATACTAATCCGAACATTGAATATACTATCCCCACCTCCTTTATACCCTGAATTTGAAACTTCCACCTTATATAATACTCCTAAAATCCTCTCCAAGTATTGAAAGATGTCCGAAATTCATAAAACCCTACGAATCGGATTTCGTATAATATAATCATTTAATTATTCGCTCTTAATTACATCGAATAACTGCAAATTTAAAGATTTATGTAATGCACTTAAATAAAGTCGTTTCCCGTTTCAAAGGGATCCGAAATTATCATAAAAGATGGCACTTAAGAAAACCCGAACTAGCTAATATCAAAAACGACTATCCGGTTACGATATAATAGCAAGATATAAAATCAGATAGCAATCTTATTCGTAGTCAATTACAATCGATTAGGAAAAGCATTACGGATTCGCGATTCAAAGGTATTTCAAAACTGGAATGCAAATAATGCTTTTGAAATGAAACCTCGAGGTTTTGGAATCGGTTAATTAATCGATATTGAATCGATTCCTGATCGTTACACCTCTGTGCTCTTTCCGACTTGACCTTGCTTAGTGTCCGGAACGCCTGATGCACTCAATTTTCGTTGGCGACCTGGGAATATACCTCCGAACAGTCGACCTGAAACAAAAATATTGTTATTGACAATTTTCGTAAATTACATAAGTGCTAAAGTCAGAGATAAAATTTTAGTTTGACTTAAGGTGATTGGCAACAAATTTTAATTACAGTTTTTAACGGAAAGAGTCTACCGCTAGAACCTTGGAAAAGCACGCAGTGGAGTATATCAGCTATTGTTGTAACGTTATAGTGATAGTGTTGTGGCAGTAATGTTGTAGCAATAGTGTTTTTTTATGGGATATGGCGGCAAACGAGCTGACAGATCACCTGATGGAAAGTGAATGCTGTCGTCCATGAACATTTGCAACAACAAAGGAGCTACAAAATGCGTTGCCGACCTTTTAGGGGATATGGAGGGGGAATGCATGGGGAATTAATGGGGAAGGGGTGGGGAATTGGGCCTCCGATACCCGGTTTTCTGTGAGGCCGTGGTATCACACCGGTCGAGCCGGCCCATGCGTGCAAATGCATGGCTCTCCCACGGAAAAATTGTGGCAGTAGTGTTGTAGCAATAGAGAATATGTATGTATTTTTATTCAACGTTTCTACAAGACATTACTATCATTAAAAAAAATACGAGGTATCTGAAATATAAACTATTCGGCTAAAAAAAATATTAAAAACCACTATAATTTTTTTCGTGATTTAAACGCGGCTAGTTTCGCGCGTGTATTCTGTGACGTCAATATACACGAAACCATACTTGATAATTAAACAGCTCTGGATACTAGTCCTTTACAACAAACTTGTTGACATTGGAGTAGCCAATTTTTTAAGGAAAATAAAGTGTATTTAATCCTTACGCTAAGGAAATATATCTAACATAGAAGATATGTTGATAGAAAATAATAAACAGTAGTTTTTTTCATTAATTTTGTTATTTTTATTAAAGAGACTAAAATTCAGATGTAATTAAATTAAATTCATTTCTCTGTTTTTGAAAAAAATAA
>DVXP01000852.1:0-17450 GCA_018235645.1 Junonia grisea | reverse complement strand
TGACTCTATCTATCCGTTTCTGCAAACCTAGGGTTGCTAGTTGAAAACATTTTACTGTAATTGCGCATTGATAAAGTTGTATATTTTGTCTGTTTAAAATAAAAAAGGTAATTAAATAATTAATCTAGAATACAAAAACATTGATAGAACTATCCGTGTCTAAGCATAAGTCCAAGCATAATAAATCTTTAACTTTGTTACACGAAAGACTAAGCAAAAAGCGACTTTTTTACACTACATAGACATTTTGTTTTTCTACCAGGATTATAAAATACTTCTTCAATAAGATAGTGTTTTAAAAATTTAATTACAAATGAGTTTTACTAAAAAGAGCCTTCTTACTGTCATAAAATTTTGTAACAAACTATTGTGTTTCCTCCTTTTATTCAAAGTAATTATGTTAAAAGATATTTAATTTTATTAATACGAAACTTTAAATTAATTCTTTTTTTTTTGCAGAGACAAGGAATTTAAAATATATTATGTAAATGACTATCATTATTACGACTTAAAAAAATTGATGGATTTCAACACATTAACATTCATATTCAATTATAAGGACATACTTTTATTCTTAGCAATTACTTTAAAACTAAGTTTCATTGTCGCACAAAATAAATGTTCATTTTAAAATCTCGAATAACAATTAATTATCGAAAAGCTATCTCAAAACTTAGTCAACTTAGCCCCATATGGCTTCTGAGTTATATCTTATGCGTATTACCTGTACCTAAACAAAAAACTATATCCTAAAGCTCTATCTCCTAAACCAACAGACTTTTACTGAAACTATTTTTGGTTATTTGGTCAATTATGACCTGGCCTATAACCCATTTCAATTTAATCGTTGACTTTTGGGACACCCTGTATATAAAGCTTAAGGAAAATAATCTAATAAGGAGAGTGAATCATAATATTATATGCCATAACTTATTTAGTACCCATCTATATTCATTATTTATTTTTGACATTTAGGTATAACAATTATTATAATTATTTGAGAATGCCAAAAAAAAATCTGTTATTTTATTAATGATGTAAGTACAATTATAGTAGATGTACCTAGATTTTAAAAATCTATAATCCTTTCTTGTATATCATTTTTATGTTAGTATATAAAATATATAAAATTCTTAAATATAGATATAAAAAAATCGCTTCCAGGAAGAAAGAGAATGAAATTCTGGCAACATTAACGGGAAATAAACCAATCACCACCCAATCACCGTCATAGAAAGAGACAGCCATAACTAGTTCCCGCTCTACTTATGTCTCTTTCTTACTTTAGAAACCAAGTATTTTTGATAGCTTGTTGCAGGATTATATCTAATATCTAGATATAATCTATCCATATTCTCTGACAATTGACATTATATCTACTGATTGTTTGACAGTACCTAATATCTACGCGTAAAACAACGTATGCCGTATTTTTATAGTATGTAGGTTTATCACATACTACATTTTATATATGAACACCACCGTACAAAATATCGCACATAATGTGATTGAAGTGACTAACTAACAAGGCAGTGTGAATAAACAAAGTGGGAAATCAAAAGAAAAGGAAAATAAATGGACATTATTGTTGTTATCATTTAAACTATTTAAATAACCAAACATGAGTCTCCACAAAGCCAGGTAATTCTAATAAATATGTTAGTAACATTTGTGTATTGTGTCTCTGTTTATGTGTAGTAAGTGTAAGGTTATAACTACACCCCTTTATTTATTAGCAAGGTTTTATAATTCATTGATTATTTGTAGTTCATTAATATATTAAAAAGTATTTTTTAATACAGATTATTGTTTTATAAATGTTACAATATTAATGCAATACAATAAAAAAATCTATTCAGTATAATTATTGGATATGAAGTAACATCATAGTGCATACCACTAAATGCTTATATGCCATAAAATAATAATTTATAAAAAGCTTATAGTATTTTTTTTCTGAAGGCCCACCTTTGAAAAGTTACTCATCACTTTTTTGTCCCCTTGTACTCAGTCACGGTTTTACATGAACACCGGGACTGGGGCAGCAAAATTTCTTACTTAACAGTTACTACTGCTCACTTCATTAACTATTATTATATTTTACCCATGAGATATTAGAGTAGGTATATGAATTAAAATTAAAATGTTTTTTGTTCTTTCACAAGTTCCAGAGTATTTCAAAAATGGTTTGATTGATTTGGGTACAGTTTTCAGTGGAAAATGGCTAATGACAATAAACCTTGTAACAATAATATACATTTATAATATATTTAATATTTATATGTACTATTGAAAATACAATGCTATCTTAGAGTATTATCAAAATTTAATTAAAATTGGATTCTCAACTACACCGAAGGTGTCCACTGAAGGAACTATTCTGGTGTTTTTTTTACCCCACATGACATTGTTGTAATATGTCAAAATGTCACAAAACCACAAAATAAAGAGCTGAACTTATTAAACAATAAGAACACGCCTACATAAGAAAAGGTTATCTCAATGCAAGCAAATAATATCTCAATGCAAATCGCAGTGGCAAGCAATATTATATTTTCAATTCTTACAGTCATTTCCAAAATGTTTTTAAAACACACTAGCCATGATGGCTAGTGTGTTTTAAAAATCCGCCCACCTGTATTTTTGCAGTAAAGCACAAATTTCTTGAATGTGGGTAAACAAAATGTTTTATAATTAATATTTCTAACTAAATTGGTCCGTATTAAACAATTTCAGCATATAAATAAAGGTTACAATTAGCAAAGCATTGAAGTTTTTACCATTATTATAGTATTAATTTTGACCAATTTTTCTATTCATTTTGAATGCACTTTTTTGTTAATCTAAGTATATTTTGAGCCTTTTTTTGTTAAATTAATAATAAATATTCTCTCCTCTTAGTCACACAGCTGCCTGAACTCGCCATTTTAATGAAGTTATAAAATTTTGACGATGTCTTTTGATTTCGGCACAATTCTTCATTGATAGTAGTTATCATGTTTTCTTTAGTGATAGGAACTGGATATTAGTCACAAGTTTTTGTTTAAGAATATTCTTTCTATGCCCTTAAAAATACAGATCAGGCCTCCTAGCTGGCCATGACATTTCTCGAATACCGAATTGGTCAAGACAATGAGTGAAAATTTTCATTTGGCGTGGTCAAGCATTATTGTCTTAATGGACAGTTGAATTTCTTCAATATAAACGATGTACGGTTTCACATTGGACTCTTAGAACTTTGTCGAGTAAAGTTCACTAGATAACACACCACTTTTAATGAAAACCAGTTCCATACTACCAGTCAAAGTAATCTTAAGACAAAAATTTGTAGAGCCGCCAATGTAACTGACAGTTTTTAATGTGAAGCTTTAATCATGACGTTTACCATGTGGTTGCATGACATTGCAGTGACCATAAGAATCATATAAAATAATTTGCCTTTCTCTATTAAAAACATTGACTACAATAGGTCTATAAAACATTTGTTATGATTTAGCGCAAATCTCACACCAGTTTCTCGATGAACTGTGGTCTGTTGTAGCCTTATTGCTGACTAACTAAGTATTGAATTTTCCTTTCCTTTATATTACAGTATTAAACTTTCTAGCCAAATCTCGATCTTCCTATAAAAGACAATGATGGCTGAACACAAGTTAGGGGGCGATTTCATAGATCTATTACCATTATGAAGCGGTCTTCCCTCTGTATTATCTGTTTCTGCTGAATAATCGTCAGTCTTGATACTGCCTTATCTCATCTTATCTTTAATAAACTAAATGTGCTGAAAAGAAGAATCATCGAAGACACTTTATATATTGGGTTAATGTTTCTGTACTGATACATGATCACTGTACAAAATCATTAACAAATAATTTACTATAAATTATTTATTTTAACATTTGCATTGATTCAGATTTAATAATCAGTATTTGTTTGCAGGATTAAAGCTTTTGAGGATCTCTTAGAAGAAGAGGTTATTGATATGGATAAGCTCCGAAAACTAGCTTTTAATGGTAATTATAATTATTTTCATTATTACATATATGTACATATTAAGATTAAAGTTATTTTAAATAAACCAATTTAGCCTTAAATAATAGCAGAGGTGAATGTTCGATAATATATTAGCATTTGCCTAATCAAACAAAGAAGTATCTAATAGAAATTTAATATTTTTTACTTAATTTCATGTCCTGTTGTAACTCATTCTCTTCATTTTCTGTGATTGTTGTCTTGGTGTAAGATCTTTTTAAGAAATCAAGATTCCAATAGTAGTTTTTATATTTTAACTTTTCCTTTAACTATAATACATTTTCTCCAAGGTGTGCCAGACGAAAAAGGCTTACGCTCATTTGTATGGAAAATTCTACTCCACTACATACCACAAGAAAAGAGTGCTTGGGAGACCACATTGTTAAAGAAACGAAGTCTTTACCAGCAATTCATAGGTATGTTTAGATGTAAGGCTCATGCAATATACAATTCATGAAAAGTTTTTACCACTGAAAATATTCTATAGAAACTACTTTTTTTTGTATTTCAGATGAAATAATCGTTTCTCCCGGAGGCCCAACTGATCATCCCCTCAATCTTAGTCCAGATAGTTCATGGAGCACTTACTTTAAGGATAACGAAGTCTTGCTACAAATTGATAAGGATGTGAGAAGGCTGTGTCCCGACATCTCATTTTTTCAATCGGCCACTGAATTCCCTTGTCTTGAAGTAAGATTATTATTTGCTGCCATCAAATTTATTCAATAGAAACATACATATATTAGAATCGCTCAGCGGAGCTCAGAGTTTTAGTTAGAGTTCAGAGTGGCCCAGCCCCGCAAGTTACGAGCTTATTAAATTACTATTCTTTTGAAAATAATCATGAATTTGAAATGGAATAAGAACATTTATTAACACACTGCTTAAATTAAATTTTAGGGCAGTATAGTTTAAAACATGTATAGTGTAGTATAATATAGTATAGTACAAATATCTAATAAACTCTTTATATAGTCTTTGTAAATTTGTGGATTCTGCTGCTGAGCGCCTTTTTTATTTTATTTTTATTTATACATTGATTTAAAATAATTTAAGTTTTGGAATGACTTCTGCAGAGGTAAATACGTGTGGGAAACTCATTCCGACTTTTTTTTATATTTCTGATTTTGCTTCTAGATTGTAAACAGTAATGGCGTTAAACGTCTGCATAAGAGGGTTGAACAGTCGGTATTGAAGTTTTCAACATTAGAAAGAAGAGGACTTGGTGTTGCTAAGGTAATATTACTTTATTTTATATTATATTTTTCTTTAGTTTTTTACATAAAAAGGAAATATAAATTTGTTAACGATTCAAGTTTTATTGCTACTAATCATTTACAAAAACTTCTCCACCCTAATTTTGTGAAACAACAGATTATTATTTTTATTTCGCATTTTATTCAATATGAATGATTTCATAAATTATCAAAACACTCAAATATTGGTTATTCCAAGCGATATGCAATAGACGTAACGCGAGTGCATTTTAAGCCCATGGTGTCAATTTCTTCCTGCATTCTCGTGTCATTTGATATTTAGCTAGCTATCGATTGCAAGTATTGGCATCAGATTACAACAGGCAAAATCTGTTTCACTTTGCAATAATCTGACACCAGCTTATCCTTCTTAGTACCCGTCTGCGTCAGAAGTAGGGTTATGATTGTCGAGCGTATTTCTTTAACACGCATTTCAATTTCTCATAACTAACTATTTTTACACAAATTATCAAGAAGCGTATCAATATATATCGGGATGATGTTTTCGCAGTGGGGTTTTTCCTCTTCTTTAAATAACCTTGTATAATAATAAGACTTAATCGGATTTGTACATATGCAAAATTTTTGTCAAATTATGTACAGTTGAGCAACGAGATACGTCGCAGCGAAAGTATAAACAGTGGGGATTATACGCCCCTCAATGAGGGTTGCGAAGCTCACTGGGAGGTGGTCGAACGAATGCTCTTCCTCTATGCCAAGTTGAACCCGGGCCAGGGCTACGTACAGGGCATGAACGAAATCATCGGCCCCATCTATCACACGTTCGCGTCCGATACGAACAAGGAGTACCGTAGTAAGTAATTGATTTTAATTGACACTGTCCACGGACAAGCCCAATTGACCTCACCGTGTCTTGTGACAAGTTATAGGGACCAATGCATTGAATGTTTTAATAGAAATAAGATAAGTTGATTGGATGACTATAATTTCAATAGAAATATTATCTAATGGGGATGAAATTTAAGACGACATAATGTGCTTTCATGTTCGTTAACAAGTTTGATAATAATTTTCAACTTGTGTCTACAATGAAACAAAACTGTTTGATAAGACTGTTGGTGTTGTTATTATATAGCAATAATTTTATTATGAGAGAATGTGATCTTGACACTTAATGATAATACGGCAGATGTAAATTTATGATGACTTAAAATTGGTACCTACAATTAACAAAGAAAATTTGTTGGTTATTTCAATTCTTAACTAATATAATACTGAATCTTATAATAATAATAATTAACAAGTTTACCTATTAATTTAAACTTTCTTTATTTTTGTTTTGAAAGAAATCAGCATCCCTTTACCGAATGGCATATTTTCTACGATACTAAGCTTAGGTACAATAGTTTAAAATTACATTAAGTAATTGTAATCAAGATACACAGCAATTTATCGACTCGAATCCCTTTTGTAATGTAATTTTAATACTTTTTTAACTCGAACATGATTCGAGTGTAAACGAGGTCAATACGGTTATAATAAAGGTAACAGCATCGTGACTACAAAAAATACTTGTATGTATATTTTATGCATGTAATACGTACGCACAATATATACAGATATAAAGGTGCCGATTACGGTAACAGTGCGTTCAATGGTTGTTCCACATCCCCAAAAAAAAGCAGCGAACGCACCAACGTATTCATTTAAAATAAATATCGAACAGAACACGCGGAGGCCGACTGCTTCTTCTGCTTCACGAACCTGATGGCCGAGATCCGGGACTTCTTCATCCGCACGCTGGACGAGACCGAGAGCGGCATCAACTACATGATGAGCAAGCTGTCCGACTGCGTGAGGAAGCACGACCGCGCCGTGTGGGACCAGCTGCAGCGCCAGGAGCTGCGGCCGCAGTACTACAGCTTCAGGTACTGTCTTTGTTACTAGGACCAACACACACCAGCCAGCTGAGAGACCGACCGCGCCGTGTGGGACCAGATGCGGCCACAGTACTGGTTGTTCGATGATTATGGGCCGTAGTGATGCCTCTCACACTCTATTTACCCACCTGCTATTTACTTGCTTTTTCATTATCTTTTGCATAGGGAGCACTAAAAAATGACGAATACCACTTATACTTGTAAAAAATAAAGAACCAATTATGTCAGAAGAGACGTAAAGAATGGTATAAATTGCACTAAGATTGCATATTTTGTAATAAAAAATTATAAATCTTTAATTCTAGCTATTATACTTACTCTTATTAATAGTAGCTGTTACACTTACTAAATATGTTCGCAGATGGCTGACATTGCTGCTGTCTCAAGAGTTTTCGCTTCCCGATGTGGAAAGAATTTGGGATTCCCTGTTCGCCGACCCGCAGAGATTTAATTCTCTCATATATATTTGCTGTGCCATGATCTTGTAAGTAAAATATTATTTATAAAGGAAAAAACGAAAAAAGAGAAAAAACTAATTAGTCATTTTAAATAAAAATATTACAAACATTGCAATAAGAGTTAAAATATATTATTAACATAACTATTGAAAATGAACAAATATGTAAGTACTAATGTAAAAGAATAGAAGATAGGACGGCTATATTATGAAGGTTCATGAAAAGTATTCATACTAATCATATTAAAAGATGTCTTCCACACAGTATGTCGTTAGACACAGGGCTTGTTTCAAGTTATATTAAAGTTTTAAGATCGAATAAAATTCTTGACACAGCGGGAATCAAACCCACCTTCTGTCGTACCGTGGCGGAGCCGTTAAGCTATGGGTCGGATCATATGCCGTATCGAAATTTGAATAAAGCTACTTTAAAGGGATTTAAATCGCGTATATTAATTATTTTTATCATGCCGACGTTTCGAGCACTTTACAGCATTCGTGGTGACGGGTAGACGGGTGGACGGGTAGACGTTTAAAGTAGTTTTATTCAAATGTGTAACAATCGCGAAAAATCTAAGACAACATTACGTATCGAAATTCTTGATCTAATGATTTTAAGAGACGTTTCAAATTTCGTCTATTAAACAGCAGTCTCTTAAAAGTTTAATATAATTTCTCGACGTGTGCAATAACACGAAAAAATAATAAATAAACAATTTGAAATAAGACTATTTACTAAAACGGGTAGGTCCCGTGACCACGAACGTTGTAAAGTGTAAAAAATTATTAATATATCTATGCGATTTATATCCGTTTGAAATACATTTCTTTCAACGTGTAACAATTGCGACAATCTAAAACAACGTTAAATAACAAATTGTTTCAAGTTTATTAATTTCATTACAGGTTAGTAAGGGACAACATTCTGAGCGGCGATTTCGCGTCGAACGTGAAGTTGCTGCAAAACTTCCCACCAATGGACGTGTCCCTAATACTAAACAAAGCTGTCGAAATATCTCACTCTGATTAATCTCTATATCAAACTGATTTTGATCAACTTTATGATATACATTTTACTCTTTTATATAATGTTTTAATTTAACATAAGTGTTTCAAAGGTAATGATGGTCTAAATCGAATATATTTCATGTATATTAGCGTTAAGAACATTCCAAACTCTTAAATGTCCAATCGCTCTTTTATGAAAGCAATGAATTTAGAAATACAATAATATAAACAATTAACTTTACTCTTTCTATTTATATTTTATAAACTATCTTATAATATCTGGAGGAATAAATCGTGTTATTATTTACTTTTAATCTATACAACTATTGCTATAAAAATCAAAATTGCGTAAACTATATTTCACTTCATTACCATTACAGTCATAACGTACCTAATGTTAGAATATTAAAAAAAAACTAAAATATTCAAAAAGGTCTACATATTTTTATATTCTATACTCTTTTACTTTCTAACTTTATAATTATACACTTATCAAATTAAATAAGCTATTGAAAATTTTTTGGGAAATAACATTAAAATTCATCACCACTTAAAATATCATCATCAACTTCAAGCTTTCACTAAGTCTGATATTAGATATTATTTTCTTTTTAATACCTACTTTTATCAATACGTTGATAAGGCCTAAATTATCATTTGAAATTTTGTTGATATATAAAATTACATACTTTTATATCATTTTATTGTATTTCGACTAAAACTTTCGTTAACAGGGTACATTTTGAGATCTATAGAGATATACATCTTTTGGTCGAAGTAAATTTTTAAGTAATTATATGTATAAAGTAAAATATGTTTAAGATAGAATACTGCTCATTGAAATCGTTTATATTAATTTTATAGAGTAAACACTAAAATAAAATTTGAAATAACGCGGCAAGGCACTTTTCCTTCATAATTTTCTTGTATTTTTGAATCAACAAGTGACAACGTATAACAGGAATAATCATTAGTCTTCTACTTTTTTACCTGTTGTTTGTTATTTTAACTTACTACCACTTTATTATTATTGGGGCGAGTTCCTTAGACGAGTTGCATGATACGAGTGTAAGTCAAAGTGATACACATGATGTGTTCGACTGATACTTTTGCTATTGAAGAGACAGAAAGACTAAAGAGAAATGATAGAAACTTTGGACTTGGTGTCGAGTAGCGACTATTGTACTAGATAAGTTTATTATATATTATATATATATATTTCGATTTTATCAACGTTCGTTTATTAATAGTTATTCGGCAACAGAATTTTGGTGAGCGTTCTATTACGCCACCTTAATGAAATTTAATGTAGGTATCAGGTAATCTTAAACCTTTTTAAAAACAAAATTTGATTAAAATCTGTCCGTCGTTTTCTGAAATACACGAAGTAAACCTATGATATATAGGAATATACAAGAATTGCTCGATTAAGGATTTAATAGGTACATATATAGTAAAAGTAAAAATGTTCGTTCCTACTAGGTCCGACCGCAACTTTATTTATTTTATACTTATAAATCATTATCATGATTTAGTACGTCAGTAATAATTCTCACATAGTAAGTAGGTATGTCGTTCAGGAACTCAATTTCATAAATTCTATTAATAATTACATTTCATATTATTAGTACATCACTATAATAATATCTAGTGTTTACACATACTAAATGAAATCTTCTGAAATGTAACATACATTTGTGGTGACTATTGTATGTATATGAGATATCAAGAGTGAAATATAAAATGGATGTAAATAAAAAATATTTTATTTCAGAAGAGGAAAGGATAGGATATGAGTTAAATTTATATATATGTAAAAGAATATATTTAATTCAAAGTCATCTGTTATGAAAATGATATCGTACACCCTCCATTTAGAGCATATTTATGTCAAAAAGTGAGATTTTAAATAATATGATAAATTTAAATTTTATTACTTAAGTATATATTATGAAAGAAAGTAGAGGGCATTGTAAAAAAATTATTGCTATTATTTTTATATTCTCATTTTTTGGACGCGTTGCGTTTTACTTTTAGCTTTATAATAAATAAAAGATATTCATTTTAGATATAGAACGGTTGAACCTACATTATTATTGGTTAAAGCTAAGAAAATCCTTATAAATATGAACTACTATAGAGGTTTTTTTATTACAAAAGCATCGATTCTTCTTTTTGCACGTTAACCTGCTGTTTCAACATACTTATAGTTCATATTTGTGGGAAAGTTTTATTAAAATGATAATTTGATTAAAAAAATATTCGAAAGTAGGTGTAAACGAGACGATATAATATATGTATATTTATTCTCTAGCTATAACAGTAAGTTATTAGCAAGCTCTAATTATAAGATTTTATCATTCATCGTAGTTTTATTTATAGTTTAATATTATTTCACATTTGTACAAAATGTACAAACAGTTACTGATTTTACGATAACTTATTTACTTTAATAAGTGTATTTTATAAAGTACAAAGATCTCTGACCCCTGAGATACTTTGTTTATTTAAGTGGCAAAGTGTATATAATATAAGCGGCTAAGATGCCGTCACTTTGCATATTTATTAAGACAAGTTGTTGTATATGATAGCGTACAGGTCCAGGGAATTCTGTGAACGGAGTATAAAATTTGGCATTAAGTTCATTGGTAGCAGAATTTATATAGCTATTTTTAATACTATGCATTATATACATTAAATATGTAATTAATACATAAATTTATCTCGAGCTCGGCGGTGAAGGAAAGGAAACCTGCATGTGCCGGAAGAAATTCTGACACATGTATATCCACCAACGCGCATTGGAGCAGCGTGGTGGATTAAGCTGCATAACCTTCTCCCTAATAGGAGAAGAGGCCTATGCCGAGCAGTGGAATATTTACAGGCTCTGTTACGTATGTGACCTATAAGTTGTCTTTAAGACGGACTTACTTCACATTAATACATTTTTTACTCCTAATAAAGTCAGCTATAAGCTATAACGGTATAACCCATTCAACGACTGCTCTAAATGACGTTTAGTCAAGATGTTGAACGTCACTTGAAGCAACTTAACGAGTTGTCCTTTAATCATTCAGTTAAAAGTCGTCATTAAATAAACGCGCTAGTGATTCGATTACATAGCTGATTTAACCAGACTACTGAGACATATAAATGAATTGTTGTTCGTTAGTCTCGCTATAACTCGAGAGCGGCTGCACCGATTTTGTTAATTTTAGGCTTGAAATAATCGTTAGTCCAGGGAAGGTTTAAACGGTAAAATATATGAAAAAATTAGAAGACAATTAGATTTCAATAATGTTAAATAACGACACTATTATAACACTCTGGCACTGGCGGATTATCCTTAAGGCAAAGTAGGCACCTGCCTAGGGGCGCAAGAGCACAAGGGCGAGCGCGAGTGGAGTAGCGGCGCTAGCGGAAGGAAGGTGACGACCTTTTTTAGCTAAAACAGTATCTATACTTTTGATAGGGAAAATATTGTATCAGTGTCTACGGGCGCAAAATAGTTAAATCCGCCACTGCACACGGGTTGTAATGTAAATCGTTGCGTTCAGGTAATGGACAGGACAACGTCTGTCGGGTCCACTAGTCATAATTACAAAACAAGGAATTCAATGGCTAAAAAATATTTGTTAGTCCACCGACCACAATCCAGCCAATAGATTTAAAGATTTGTGTACATTAGAAGTCCATTGGTTTATAAATACAAATAGAAAGGAATTTATGTTCCTTATTTATTATTATATCAAACCTTTAGGTTTGGTCTCACTAGTATTCATGTTTTGATTTCCTAGCAAATGTAGCCCGACACATTGCAACTACATAATAATTACTATACTGTTTCCATATAAAATATTGAAGTGACGTCAACTGGAGATATAAATCGCTATTTATATCTTTAAAATATTTCAAGTTTACATAGTCTTAGAAAAGTTAAGCTTTACAGCGAACTCATGAAAAGAAAAATACTTCGATGAGTGAGGGCTTAACTCATTTTGAAAAGACAAAAACAATTCGTATTTAAAGATTTAATATAAATAATTACAATGTAATCGATTTGTACATATTCATTGATTGATAATAATAATAGAAAGTAAATAGTTTATACAAATATAATGTCATTTTAGATTTAGTTTTCTATTACACATCTAATACACTGTAAAATATTGGAAATGAGAATATACTTTAGGTCTAACGTCGTGAAGTAAAATTTTACTATTTTTTTTTATGAAGCAAGCCGCCGCTTAAAATTCTGTAATATATTGAACCTTAATGACAGTATTTTATTGGCAAATAAGAAACTTTATCAAGGTACATATATTACGCCCCAGTACACAATGTAATAATGCCTCATTGATCTCAGTTCGTAGTGGGGCCAAGAAAGCATTTCTTTGTCGAAACATTACATAGCACAAATTTTTTTCGTTCGAGAAAACAACGCTATAAAGATAAAGTTACTTCGCAGATGAATATGGCAACTTTTAATGCTCACCCCAATGTGCACAGTTCACACTCAATTGTAGCTTTTACGTAAAATGATCTTGTGAATATCAGCATTATTTAGAGCTACTGGTCTGACGGCCACCACTGCTTAATTTGGGAGGTAATTCCAATAATTTTATTATTCCATCAATACATATCAACCAATACCTTTTCGAACTATAGAGGGGTCGGAGATAGAAATTACAAATTGGGGAGCTTATACAATATAATTATACTGATTATATAAAATAGGAAGCCGTTTCGAAAAAAACATTGACATATTTGGGCCCATTTCTGAACTATTCAGCAAGATAAAGCACCAATATTAAAAATAATGTATTTTTTTTTATTTTATTAAGCCGGACATGGTATTGTTCACATATGTACATATGTTAAATAAATTATATGACCAAACTTTTGTGCCCAAATAGATGATGCATTTAAAAATTACATTAAAAATATCAAAATAAAAATAACACTTAAAGAAGCATTATTACACTAGATATTCTTACCATTAGGTTAAATTAATAATGAAAAGAAGCCACGTGAACTGAAGGTGATCATAAAATCATACACTACGAATAATCTATTATTTATTCGGAGCACGGAGGAAAACATTTGATTTACAATCTATTTTACAATTGATTCATAGCCAAAATTGAAGTCTAATTTCTAGGTGCATTTCTCTACTTCGTCGACGGGAATCACGTGGGTTCTTTAGTTATTACATAGTTTAGTATTATTGCGACACTCATTTAAGCAGAAACGGCACAATTGTTTAAAATAACTACGAAGCAATGCTGTATCTATCAACACAGAATCGACTGCAGTCTAGAATCCGCGGAAACTTCACATTCATAACCAATTCCGTCACTCGTCATGGTTCGAATCTATACCAATATCATAGTGATATTATCGTGACGACGGAAGTCTTCATTCCATTATTACAACTATAAAAGAAATCTATGGATAAAAATCAAAATAATTTATTCATTTTTAAATAACCATCATTTAACAAATAACCAGAATAATAAACTGTCTTAAATATTAGCTTTCTATTTACCTATCTACTTAAGGAAATAACCATTCAGAGAGGAAACCTAAACTTGTTAAAATTTTTACAATCTTTCACTCAGCTAAATGAAGTTTCGTTTTTACTTTTCACATCTCCATCATTTCTTTTCCATCTTGCCTATCTATAAAATTATTATATAGATTGATTTTAATTCTATTATAGCACTATTGTTACAATCACTTAGTGTAATTATAAGCCAATAAATTTATTTCAGAATTTTTTTTAAAAGAAACGGTAGGAAAGCTTAGTAATCCTGTCCAGTATTCATCCTTTTTTTATTTCAATTTGATAAATAAAATTTGTCACTAACCACTTGTTACAAAATAACGAGCACCCTACTTGGCCACATAGTTTAATGACAAACCCATACGGAATACGATAAGAATACACTTTTACCTATATGTAATGGTGATAGTTGTTACAATCAAATCTTATGTCTTACAATATTATGTACATACAAACACGGTACTGGACGTAAGCCTGCAGCTAGGAGGGCGTGGGGAAATACATTTAGATATTTTTATTTTGTGGGCTACTCTCAAATACTATGGAGGTGCTATCGTAAGCCCGTATCAAATAAGCAGTCTTAAATCCAACATGCCCTATATTTATTTTATGTTACTTTAAAAACCAAATAAACGAGATCATTACTGCTTTTTTATTTCAGTACAACCTTCATAACAGCTGACAGTATCCCAAAAAGTCTGAATTATGACACCTTTTAAGCATGCATATAAGTGAAAATGTGTTACTTACTGTCGCTGATACCTCTAAACACTAGGTAAATCATTATAATTTAAAGATTATAATACTTCTTTATAAATAAACATATAAAAATATACATTTAAATTATGTATTTAAACATTATTCAACACAGATTTAACTCAGTAACAGTTTTAAAATAAAAAATAATTTATTGTTTCATTCCTAATTTATGATATAAAATCCCTCACCTTGAACTTTTAAAATGATAACAAATATAATTATTATTATTGAAATATGTAGTTTAGTCATTTTCATTTAATATAATTTAATTTGTTTTCCTTTATAATTTATTTATTAAAATTTATTATACCGGAGTAATCCTGTTGAGATTCTCTTTCAAATGTCTCTAAAATTATAATAACATCAAATACTGTGGTGGGCTGCTTGTATTTCCGATAATCGTTCATAATAATATATCTGAATCGAATATTTAACCAGACTAGTAAAATAGTGAATATTTGTACCCTAAATCGAATCTAATATAACCGTTACAAATACTTATAAAATAAAGTCATAACAGATAAAACAAAACAGTTACACTAAATGATGCAACTTCGAATAATAAAATAAACGTATATAAAAAATGAAGTACACTAAAGTACAGGCCAGAGTTTGCGATGCGATAATTTTTAATACGATTGAACACATACTTTCTGGATAATTTGAACATGACTTAGGTACTTCTTGTAGTAGAACGAGTGGAAAATGATATAGCACCGAGTAAACACCGAAATCGAAATATGCCAGTTATGAGAAGCATAGCGTGTTACCGGCGTCGAAACGTGTGACCGGGGTAGGGCTTTACTGGATGACGCAGCACTTGCACTTCTGCTTCTTCTTGATGGTGACGTGCTCGGGCTGGAGCGGCTCCTGCGGCGGCGAGCGCTGCACCTCCACCTGCCCGGCGCGCAGCTCGCCCACCGCCGCGCCGTTCTTAGTGCCGTTGGCGGCCTTCGGGGTGCTCTGCTGCACCGGGCTCGCGGCTTTCGTCTGCTGAGCTGGAGGACTTGCCTGCGGATTCAATTTTTATTATAACTTATTGTTAAAGTTTTTGAAAGATAATAATATATGATCCTTTGTTAAAATTGAATGAAAAATATTAACTGTATAATAAGGAATTATACCCATACAAGGTGACCTATTTAGGGGGACAGATGGTTCTTTAAAATATTATGCTAGGTCACAAGGGGGTGGGTAGTCCACATGTTTGTTACATAGTTGTTGATTTAGTCAAATTACGGTTAAAGTTATGGTTAAAAGCTAAAAAAGTCACTACTTAAGTGACCTTTTTTTAAGTTACGGTCGTAACTTGTCTATGTGACAGCTTTTGGGATCTTAGTATGTACTACTGATGGTCACCAAGGCCCCTTTCGGAAGGTGTTAAAAACTTTCAAGAAATAGGTCAAGTATAATATTATGTCGTCTAAAGTTCAAATCTTTCTTTGAGTATTATGTTTGGTAATATATATTTACATACATTAACATTGTTTGCATGCACTTTTTCCTCTTTCTCCTCATTGTCTGGCAACTGATTTAATGCAGGTGGTGTGGGAGTGATTGGCTTGCCACCCTTGATCAAGGAGACTATTTCATCAGCTTCACGGCTTAAGTCACCATCCGGGCGGAATGGGTTGTCCCATCCGCTTTCAGTACTAAAATGTCAAAAAGAAATAAATGTAGAAATATTCATTTGATAAATCATATATTAATATTATTACGAACTAATATATTAATATTAGTTCGTATTTCTACAAGATTATATTTCTTAAAAGAGATTTTAAAAAAATGAAAGATTCAAAAAACTAAACTCAGAATTATGTATTACTGTGCCTATTATTTATACCAATAATTTTAAAATATAATATAAAAGTATTACATTATTTCGATAAAATTGGACTAAATTGTTGTATCTTTTATAATTTGTTTAGATTTAAAACTAGCGCCCTGGAATAAATAAAGAATTAATTCAAAACATGATAATATGTAATTGTATTCCCTTTAGATGAGCTCACTACCTACAAACACAATGGTTTGCATTTTAAATATTAACAAAGAGTCAATTTGTAAATTGTTAACATATAGTACTATAGTAGCTGAACTAGATGAGCACTCCTATCATTACTATTTAATCAACATCTCATTCAAACTATTCTATGAACAGGATATTTTTTAGCCAACCTTATGTAATTTATTTTGGAGTGACAATTTTATTTTATCAATAGTATAGTATAGTATAATATAATATTTAAACATATTACACCTAACCCTTTCCATTTACTACTTATAATGTATAATTATATTTTTTATAAATTGTAGTAATTAATCTTAAGTATATTAAAATAGTTTGTTTTATTATTTTGTGTTATTCCACACATGGGGAAATAATATTAAACTTAAATATCAAATAAAAAATTCGCGGCACAGCGGGAATTTTTGATTTGATATTTAAGTTTAATATTATTTTCCCACGT
>DVXP01000851.1:0-17454 GCA_018235645.1 Junonia grisea | reverse complement strand
GATTCTTTTGACTTATGAGCTATATAGCTGCAAGGTTTCTCAGTTGAGTATTTTTTTTTTTTTTTTATGTTTATTTTATATCCATACTGCATACAAGCACCTCAGCACCTAGCCATCCTCAGCAACTCTTGGATGTATCACAGTAAATGGTAGGACTTATTGGTGTTTTGCTAGACAATTAGCAATAGTAGAAATATAAACTCACTTGTATTATTAATTCATTTCCTAAATAGCAGAAAATATACGCATTTATCAGAGCCAATCCGAGATACCCTATGAAGCTGGCCAGTAAAGTTTTTTCCTCTAAGCTTACCTAAAACAATATTGATCGGGAAGATTGTATACGCGTTCCTACTGTAATAACTCATTCCAGTATTTAAAAACATAATTATTAAATATACTAACCACAGTCACCATTAATGCGTTTAAACACAACTCAACTGTCACGGCCAAGTTTTGAATTAAAAAGAACTCCTTGAAGATATTTGTAAAAATTTTAGAATATCTATAAAAATAGCAATTAATGACACACTGGATATGTTTTTAAATCCATAATCTCATTAAAACATTAGATACCTACCTAATAATACGAACATGCTTTTTAACAATCGCTTTGAATTCCTCTCTAACAGAACTTTCCCTCTCTTCGGTATAGGACAAACCCTTCAATCTTTCTTGTAATTCGACTAATTGATCGCAAAAATACATAACAATACTACACACAATGCCTTGTATAGCAAATGCTCTGTACAGACAGGGCACGACAAATAATATGGCCAAAATTTGACCAGCTAGTAGTAAGGACATCCTGTTTTTCATTGGGTCAAATGGCATCCAAGCCTCCAAAGTCATTTCTCCCTTTAACTGACTAAGCATACTAAAAGTAGCTACTATAATCGTTGATACCAAAGTTATCATAATGATATGAATGACCATTAAATTCCTTCTCTCAAGACTGACCTCATCCCCAGAACTTCTAATTTCGTCAATCAGAAGATTTAGTTGTTTTCTCTTCATTACGAAGAAAAATATCTTCGAAACGAAATTGTAGGCAACGAGAGCTTTATCCAAATTAGTCATTAGAATAGTTATATTGTGCTTGTGTTGATAAGTACCAATACCGGTCACAATAATGAAAACAACTGACAAAATATGGAGAATGACTTCGTAAATTTTATACAAATACAATTTATCACGTCTCCAATTATCGTTCGGCCAGAGACCGACAATAGTCAAATATTTTATATTAAAATCAAATAAATTCGAGTCGAGCATTTGACCAGTAATGCTCTTTAAGAAAGTCATTTTGCAAATAAAAGATACGAGTGATTCATAATGATGCTCAATTACTTAATTGAATTGCCATTGAGCAATCAAAGTTATAAGTTTCATTAATTTTGTTTCTTGAACTTTATAAAAGATCAAATTATACGCAGCGTTTATATAAATTTTTAATAGTGTAGAGTTACAATGCTAATGATATTTTTGTATAATTTAAATGGTTATCTATACAAATTTTGTTTGTGAACATACACAATGCAAGGCATTACTTTAGACCCGTTGACTTCATTGCATATTGACTGCCATAGTGATATCATTGTGTATCTACATCGATCGTTAAAGTCTGAACAATCTGTCAACCAAACCGTAGCAGCTTTGTGGTAAGTTCTTAATATTACGGCTAACAATGGCTACCTTCACACCACTGCTAAAATGTAATTATAGATCCTATACTTGCAGGGCATAAGTAAAATAAGCAATTACCCTAAGTACGTACTAGTAGAAATGTCGATAGCCAAATGAGACATCTTAAAATATCTCAGTATCCAAGCAACCTATCTTACGGGTGTTAAAATGAAACAAAACTTTAAATACTTAATAGTTTTTAATATCAGTCCATCGATACGCAATAAATTAAAACTCAAGAGAAAGCCTCGTGGATGAACGTCAGTTTAGTCTTTGTAAATCTTGAGGAATATTTACACTTGCTTCTTAGTAACTTAACTAGTTTCTTTGGTCCACAGCAGTATAGGTCTAAATGGTGCCTGAAAAAAAAATATTTATTCTCCATAAAAAGAGTTATTGAAGTCCTAATTTTTAGGAATAATTGTTGAATATGTCAAATGAGACTCCAAAAGTGTTCTAGAAAATTTTCCACTTCTATAGCAAAAATATTTAATTTCGATAAAACATAAAAAGAAACAACCAAAAATTTCCTTGCAGTTTGTAGTGGCACAACTAATCCAGAACTCGCCTACGCAACATTTTAAGAAAAATAGTACGAAAAGAAATTGCCTCCATATATTTTTAGATTTTGCTAAAATTTGGTACCTCAGGTAAGTCAGACATTCAATCCAGAGAAAGATGTTTTTTTTTATCGACGGTTGAAAGGCTATTTGTTCTAAGCGCCATTTTTTGACATATATATTTTTTATACATATTTGGACAGAGAACAATTTGCTGATTCCTAATATGTATAAAAATATATGTCAAAAAAATGGCGCTTAGACCAAATAGCCTTTCAACCGTCAATATATTTTTAACACCTTAGTCTGTTGAAGGGTTTAAAGTTTATATCATACTCACTCAGGGTACAAATGCGCCCAATATCCAAACACTCGATCCCAATGCGGCCTACCCCTCCTCACTCTACAACCAATCAATGGATACTTCTTCGCTATTTCGAAATCTAAATCACTTTTCACTTCACTTTTAACATTATCTTCAATAACACGACTATTCCTTTTCTTATTAGGAGTTAGTAACGTTTTCCTTTCATCATCACCTATTATATGACTCAAACCGCCCTTTTCATTAAGTACAACCATATGTGTTATAGCTTTTTGTTCTTTATTAATATCATATTTAGGGTTACTTTCTTGTGAATTTGTGACGTAAAATTCTAAATGAAGTCTGTCTGGTCGATTAGCATCTCTCAGCTTCAATATAGCTTCAGTAGCGAGACCAGCGATCCATGTCAGTTCATTTTCGTGTCTTACTATCCAGATTAGATGAATTCTACTCGGTGAACGACTTTTAGGGTTTCTGAAAAGTTAATTATCTTAACTTTAGTTTTATTATCTCACTTTCCTCTCAGCGTAATAAATATGTTATACATACTTGAATATATCTCTTAAAACGGACACGAAGGGCGTAATTCCAACTCCAGCCGCTATACAAATTGCAATATCACTTCTGACTATTCCTTGCATAGGACTTGAGAAAGGTCCATCAATAAGAACGCTGGAAGACGATTAAGAATTTTGGTTAAACTATTCGAAGCATATATATTAAAATAAGCCATGATCAAAGCCAGTTATATCAAATTCTCGTGCAGAAAAATCACTCACTTGAGATTGTTTGGTCCTCTCTCTTTCAGCATTTTCTCTAAGCCTTCCGTCCAATCGCCTTTTACTTTAATCCATATAACAAATTTTCTTTGGTTTACTGTAGGAACCTGAAATGAAGTGTAAAATTGTTTTATAACATTTTTCTTTTAACAAGTAAAACTATTTTTAGGATCTTGAGTTATCGGTTTCTTTATATTTTAACGCGTTTTTATAAGTCAGTTTGAGTTAAATCTATACTGGTCATGATTAGGACTAATTATTATTATAACTATAATAATTTGTCATAGATAAATTGGTATACAATTTAACTCACCTCAACCACAGTGAAGGGATGCCACTCCATCACGGAGAGCTCCAAGCACTGCATCAACACGTACTGTCCCATACGACAAGCGAAGTCAGGAGGACAGCTTAAAGATAAACTTATAGTATGTCCTGCCATGTGAGTCACCTGTATGAGTGTTTATATAAAAATAAAGTGAAGGAACGGCCTGTCAATGTCCCACTACTGGGCAAAGGTTTTCTCTTATATGGAGGAGAAGGATTAAGAGCTTAATCCGCCACTTTGTTCCACTGAGGGTTGGAGAATATAATACCTAGGTATATGTGTCAGAATTTCTTCCTGCTGATTCAGGTTTCCTCAAAACGTTTTCCTTCACCACCGATCATGATGTCAATTTAAACAAAATTTAGTTCTTGAAAATTTAGCAATACTAGCCAGGGTTTAAGCCCACGATCATCGGTTATGATCGTCGTGTTCTAAACATAAGGTCCATCACTATCTCAATACTAAAAGACGAAGTACTACAACGAACAATACTACAGAAGAACTAAAGGTTATATTTAGCTTACATGTAGCTACAATGTCAAAAGTGTATGATGCCATCTTATTATCTGTGATATCTTTGTATATTCCTTATTTAGTTTCTAAATATAACAAAAGGTACCCAAATATTAAAAAATATTTTACAGTAGTTATCGCATTATTTAGATTCTCTAATTTAACTGAAGCTTAAAGATTATTTTCATAAAAGCAAGCCATTAAATCATCCGTGTAATTGTAATTAAATCATTATATGGAACATTACTATTCTTAATCTGATAAGCCGTTAGATTAAGAACACAGGAAATTGCCGCTGCTGACGGTACAGAAGCGAATTATGCAAAGTTTAATCGGTTAATGGACTTGATCGAACAGCGTGGCCCTGCTCGATTGCATTTAGCGCTGCCTTGTTATTGAAACAATGCTAACAATATATAGAGTTCGATACATTAAAACATTTTTAATTTATAGAATCATATTGCCAATTTTTTAGAATTATCATAGAGAATTATAGTGTTAATAAAGTTTTGTTTGAAGATAACTTACGTTGAGTATGCGCACTCTGGCAAGATTTCTTGAAAATATTCTCCAAAGCATATCCAAAAAGAAGCACGTTAATGGTAACGCCATCCACACCCACGTCTGCGAATGAGATAAATTCTTATTAGATTATAAACTACTGAAGTAATACCATCTTACGATAATATAAAAAATTGCAAATAAAAAGAAAGACTAAAGTAACAAAATCGATCGATTTAAGCGCAAAAAATCGGAAAAAAAAACGGCGCCAATAGTTCAATAAGAGTATTCGTTCCCCGTTCAGAGCCATAGTATGAAAGATTTGCCGAACGTTCAAGAAAGCACATTATGATGGGTCGATCCAAAAATGATAAAAACCTGAATAATAAATTGAAAACTTAACTTTAAAAAGGACAATATAGACAGAAAACACGTGACAAAAAATAAGGGAGATGTCCTGGAAAAACCGGAACCTAACCGAACCTAACCTTATGTAATGCAAAAGCTGAACTTATATATGGATGATGGTATCTAAGAAATTGGTACCTATTACATTTAACAAATAATAATTTCAGTGTACATATTGAACCAAAAGTACTTTTTCAGATTAAGATCTATACCTAGATAGAAAATTAACATTACAACATCTTACATATGTATGTAACTCCCAAAATTCTTTACAAACATTATTCAATCACCGTGTCATCAATAGTTACTCGTAGGTTGTAGCCATTGATATGTAAAACCTTTTATAGTTATAAACCATTAAATTGAAGGTTATCATTCATCAGCTATGACTCTACGAGGCGCGCCGAGACGGCCCATAAACTCTTTTATAAATGCTTGACACAATTCAATATTCGAATAAATGTCATATAGGTACCATCGAGTGATGAGAATTATGATTGACCGTTTTCGATTAAACATAATTTTTAAATTAAGTAAAACAATTGAAACAACTACGTTACAGACTTTATGTCTTAACAGAGGCTTATTTACAGAGGGTAAAGATTCTTTCAGAAAATCTACACAACGTAAATTACCAAATATTTAAAAACCTGATATCTCGTACACAAGGTGTTAAGGCGTAATAACAAATTCGAAATAAACGATAAAGACAACTTTGATCTTTAAATCTATATGTTGAATCATTACCAAAACAAAGTAATGAGTTAAAAGTAAAGAAATAAATGCGACCCCGCTTTTGGTTTGGACGGGAACAAATCATCCTATACAAAACACAAATAAGAACAATTGCCTTTTAACTCGTAGACATTAAATCTTTCATTGTCAAGTAATAAATGTGGCACTTAAACGCAATACGCTATAAGTAAATCGTGTCCCATCTAAAACAATTGCCGTAGCATTCGATTAAAGACGAAGCACTTAAGAGCTCCTGTGCATGAAAGCTACGTTTAATTCAATTTCATAACTTCTCATGTACGTCGAACATACCAGTCTTGGGTCAAAGATAACTTGAATAGACTATAAGGTGAAGTGAGAATATGTTATGAATTTTCAATAGGACGATGCATATTATTAACATTTTAAAGGAATAAGTTTGTGAGTTTTTATATTTAACTATTCATTGCTCTGTCATTGAATAAAAATAACTTCAAAAAGTAATGGCTTATGTCTTTAGAAATTAGACTACTTTTTATTCAGAAAAATTTAAAGTTCCCGCGAGAATTAGAAACTGTCCATATAGGAGCGGCCGAAGTCACAGGTAGCAGCTAGTAATCAAATACAAATACGTATTGTGTATGTACTTACCATAGATTGTATAGCAGCAAACTTCGGAACCTTTTGAATTGAACTGTTCGTTGATTTATTATTGTAATGAACTAGTTTATCGTCCAAAATCTCTTCTTTTAACACGCCGCTGAAATAAACAAATTAGCTTGATAAATCTCTAAGATAATAGCAACAGATTACCTAGCTTAAATTTAGAGCGTATCTGGGAAATTTGTTTCAATATTGAGTTCACGAAAGAGTTCAGGTAATTGATGATTCTGTAACACTTATTTCTAGTTATTTTTAGACTCTTAGAAAAGTGGTCCCAATTCGTCAAGCGAAAGGTTCCATAGTCACTACTTTCTGTACAAATGATGACAAAGTAGACTACCTTATCGAAATCAAAAGAAGACACGTGCAAAACACACAGTTATTTTTTGTGTCTCTAAAATATATATAGTGTTCTTATAAAAACCTACACATTATTAAAACTCACCTCAAAGGATGAATCATCAACAATATCATGAATGGAAGGTACAGCTGATGGGTGTACCAAAAAGCATTGTATACTTTTCTTCTCACGATCCTAGTCGACGTCAAGCCCATACTGAGCACGATCAGCAACATGGACACTCCGGTCACGCCTGCTACACTCATTAGTAGGAAGAAGGGACTCTGGAATATTTTCAATATCTTTGAGCGTTCTTTAGTCCTTAATTTGCTTTAATGTTATCACAATCTTAGAAAATATTGATGATATTAATACTCTTAATTTAACAAAAGTGTATAAATATTTCCAAAATCGAATAAATGTAACTCTACATGTGGTGTAACAGTTTTCAATACATTGATAATTCATACTGAAAATGATTTTACGTTCATTCCAATATTGAATTGAATATACTATGAGTATCATCCTGTCAAAAGTTGAAACGCTGCCACTTAAAAATAGAACAATGCCTATCCGAATTATCTTGTCCTATTGTGAGTTACAATGTATTTATTATATCTTTTTAAAAGCTGGTTAATGATACATTTAAATAAAAAGAGGCACGCGAGCGTCATAATGACGATGCGCCCCACAATTTATTAAAATAAAGTTTTACACATTTACGTTGCGCATATGAAAAGCATTCAACGGTTAAGTCTCTGCTTCATTAATGAAATAAAAGAGTCTGCGGATACCGTCGCGTCATAGACCCTTGAGGTACAGTGGGTCACAAGTATGTGGTCTCGAGTTTTAGCTATTACATAGTTGCTCTTACATGTTTATTAGATTTTTGCATTGATTACTTTCAGCGACATTGGGTATCTAACTGAAAACACGAATTTAAAATGTGATATTTGAAAATAATGTTTGATCACATCAATGACATAGGTATCAATAATTTAGATACTCAAAGGCGTCCTCATAGTACAATAACTATTCAAAATGGATTTCTCATAAAATCGATCTGTACCTAACTATTGCGAGTTTGGAATTGGGGAAATTTCAGCATTTATAAAAGCTGAAAATACTATATCACGGGATAATAACACGAACCCATAAATAACATAATTTATACGCGAACTGGTCATATTTGCAGCTTATCATCGTTGTGCAGCTGCAGTACGTAAAATAAATTATAATGGGCGTGCAATGCTTTAAAAGCAATGCACGAAATACAGGCACTACTGTTTCCATTAATTATTAATGTATTCACACCATTATGCCCTATTTAATGGTTATTATGAGCTAGCGCATGTTTTATGGTGTCATCATGAAATCATTTAGTATTAATGTCTGGACAATTGCAATGCGATAACTTTTGAGTGGTTAACAAACAATTAAGCACAATTTAAATCCTCCATTTGCAATTACGTGTGATACTAATCAATACGTACCGTTTTAAAGAACATAAGTTACAATCAAAGGAGTAACAACATAAGGTAAAACCCATTCTATTTCTTTAGTTTTAACGATCTCATAAAATATTTATAACGTTTTTGACACAAAAAAATCCTAAAGGTTTTCGCAAATGTTTGGTAGGTACGCGATGCGATTTTCCTTTGTCAGACAAAGCCAGAGCTAGCCAGGGGTCGTTTTTCCTGACAATGTATATTTCAAACACCTGGAACACTAGACGCGGCGAGTGTTTGCGCATACCCTTGACTTGTCGCTCGCATTAATTCCGCAACCCTATGCTATTTCAGATACGAGATCAGTCTGCGATTTTGTATGCAGAAACTTGTTAAAAATTCGAAAAGATATTTAACATACTTTCTCGTCTCATTCTGAAATTTGGCGGATTTTTTAAGGGTTAGTCAGTTCAGACATCATCATATTTTAATTAATTTTATGTTAGTTTAAAGTTAACTATAAAAATCGTATTAATTCTAGTGTGTCCTTAAATGCTATACCTATATTTACCTCATCCTTGTATCTAGCCAAGTTGATCTCCGGCCATTGTTCGTCGTAGTTGTGCGAGAAATTCCACAAGTTCACGAAATGCGATACGGAATGTATTACTGAAAGGATTACTAAACTTTAGCGAAACCATAATTATGTTTCTTTAGTCGGTATGTGATATTTGAAACCATATTTACTCGGGGCTCTTTTGAGGTTTTTTTGACAAGTTCACTTAGGTACTTAGTAAAACTGTAGGAACTGCGTGAAGGGTCGTAGACGGTGCGGTACCTATTTGGTTTTTATAATTCTAACATTTAAATTTATTTATATTTTATGTGTATATATAGACAAACATTTGATATTATAAGTAAAATATCATGGATTTTAAATTTAAAAATAGGAGAAAATAATTATGATTCTCTGTTTTACTTACAGGTACCATATAGGTAACATACATTGTCTAATGATAGACTGAAAGTCGGTTCAATAGTATTAAAGATCGGAAAAAGGTTCAGTTAACGTAAAACAAATTATGCCTACAATTGCAGATTTCTACTCTTTAGTCATTTCATATTATTTTATACGTTATAAGCACGCGAACGTGCAAACCCGTAAACATTGATCGTCACCATTCAAATAATAAACTGTACTTTGTCACACTCTGAAAATAAACCTACAGCATAAATCGTATATTACGGAGAAAACAAGCAGGCAACTTTGTAAAGTAAATAAAAGCGTAAGTCGAAAACTTTGGTCACAAAAAATCAAAAAATATTTACGGACTTTCCTTACGACTTTTAAAAAGTATTTTTGCAAGTCGCATATCTAGCATGGTTGCTTCTGTACACGAAAATTAAAGAACCCCTGAAGAGCAACAGTATAAAAAGCTATACATCCAGTATCTAAAGATCAACACTTGTCTTAAGCAGTCCGTTTCTTTGTTCTCAAAAGAGCAAAAAAGGATTCAAATTCTCACTGACGTTATTTTTACAAAGCTGCTTAACAGCAAAGTCTTCGTGCGTTGATCTTAACGCACTAAGAGTTTCAGGCCAGGAGTTGAAATGGTGTCGTGGCAGTCATTAGCCTTTGTCTGGAGAACATAATGGTGCACGAGAGGCGTTTAGATGCATAAGCGACTTAGGGGCGCTTTGTGTCGAATTGCTGCTAATTTTCACAATTTATGCCGAAAAATCGAAGTCCTAATGGAAAGTTCCAAAAGCTACGCCTTGATCTGAGATTTAATTGTCATTTTTCGTTCTCATTTTCGTTAATACTTTCTTAGCGATTCTACCCTAAATCCTATCTCTGAAGTCTGAACCTTTGTTAATATTCTATCAAAGCATAACAATAAGTACGATTTCTTACTTACCACCAAAAGTTACGAGGGTTACAGCCACAGTCATATGAAAGCTCTTCGCTCTCTCCAGCCAGAAGAAGAACAGTCCAGGACAAAGTTTGGACAAGACTCGATAAAGCAATTGGTTTAGTTTCTTGCACAACGGCAGTAAGACTAGAGCACAACAAACGTTGAGGACCGTCGCAGTGCCACGAGACACGCATAGTCCCAACTGTAACAAAAATATTCGACATATTGTATGTTTAGTTAATTGCCTAAGTAAAAATGCAATAATACAAAATAGGTATTAACAGACAGCAGGTACATGACCAGTAAGGTTTGTGAAAGTCAGTTTGTTAGATTCCTTGACCTTTTGGAGACATTACATAACCATCTCTAGCATAGGGTTTATACCTACTATTATTTATTTTAGACAAAATTGCTAATGTTTGCCGAATACTAATTTCAATTTTACCAAAGCAAAAATTTTATTTTTAGTTTTAAAATTATAAAAAGAAAGTGTGTTAAAGTTGAAGTAAGGGGGCTCCCATAAATTACGTAACGTGTTTTTTTGAATTTTCTGTCCCCCCTGGTGAGATGTAGTGAGATTTTATTCAGGGGTTGAATAAAATCTCACTACATCCCCCAATCTCACGTAAGATTTTTCAAAATGTAGATTTCTTACGTAAACGCGTTGGATTGTTATTGTGAAAAGAAAAAAATATCAAACAAATATGATGGTTTGACAGTTAGTCAGTTAAAATAATTTCATTCACACTTCGAGTGAATGAAATTATTTTCGTACCTACAATCTAAATTAAATGGCCCAAAATTATTAAAAAAAATTAAAAAAAATGCGTGATATTTACCGAGACAACGTAAGTTTAGATGAGATTTGACACGACCCCCTCTCCCCCTTAAACGTCTCATGTAATTTATGGATGCCCCCAAATCGTTCTATATCATAAATCATAATAAATACCATAAATAAATAGGAAGTGTCCGTCCGTCAATACGAATGAAGTTATACAACAAAACTTATCTACTAAAGGGGTAGAAGTAGTTTATTCTAGTATGTAGTAGTTTTTAGGTGGAATAGGAAAAATTTTAATCTAAGAGAAACAGATAACTGTACTTAAAAACAATTCATATTAGTATGATTAAGGACTTTAAAACTTACCCCCAACATTCGCCTTAAATGAAAAAATTGATGACCATATAAATAAAATATAAATGATTTGTAAAAAAGATATAAAACTAATGAGATCCAAGATATCTGAAACAAAGAAAATAATCATGTTATTTAAATTTTTTACTCTTTGTGGTTTTTTTTGGACGCATAATATTTCAAGAACGATAAATTACGTAAAATAATAGCCTGTAAATGTCACACTGCTGGGCAAAGACATCTTTTCCTATTGAGGAGAAGGTTATAGAATTTAATCCATCATGCCAATTCACTGCGGGTTGGCACATACACTCGTACCTACATGTGTCAGAATTTCTCCCTTTTCATACACAAATACAACCATAACAGACATGAAATTCGACATAAATTTACTTTGCAGAAAGATCCACTAATTTTACTAAATTCCACCACTAAAGAGGTACGTTTGTTGTTTGTAAGGGTATGAATACATAATATAGAGAAACAATGCTTCGGGCAACTGTTAGTTTATCGTGAAATATTTTTATATTTGATAGTAGTGACAAAATCAGTATGAGACAAAAAAAAAACATTTAACTTGTAGTGTTATAGTACCTAATTAACAAACAAAAAGCGCTCAGTACTGAATTTGTAACTCGAGTCTACTAATTTTGACTCTACATAATAGGTTAATCTGAAACTATTAGTATATATTTTAGCGATTAATTCTTTCAATTAAAAGCTTCATGCATTCAAATGATTAGGTAAGTAGTACGTATATAATTATAATGAACTGGCTAGATTGATAAATCATACAGCTGATTTTGTAAACACGTCTACGATACCTACTGATATTTTTAGCTCACACAAGGCTGTTACTGGGACATTGTACACGAAAACGTTAGAATTGTGACTCACATTACCGCGAATCATCTAATCAACCTGACACGCACTGCTTTGTAAATTAAAATATTATTTTATTAGGTACTGGTTATTTAGGCGGATGCCATATAAAAAAAACTTATACACTACTCGCAAAAATTAAAGGATAGAAAAAAAAGTTGCAAATTTTTGGCCAATTTTGAAAAGGCTGTAACTTTGCAAAAAATGGTCGAAAAATTATTTAAAAAATGGTCGAAAAATTATTAATTTTATTTTTTTTTATTTTATCACTAGTTTCCGAGTTATCGTCGGGAAACTATCGAGAAAATATTTCGCAAAAATTTTTTTTTTTTTAAAAAAAAAAAATTTATTTTTGTAAGTCTTCCCCTAAAGTTTTTTGAGAAAATTTTATCTTCTTTAATTCAAGACGTCGTTTAGCTCTCTACCATAATTATTTGCTGAGTTATCAGTGTCTAGTAAGGCTTTGTGAATCGTCGAAACATAAAAAATAAATGAAAAGTTACTATACACATAATGAAACTTACAATATATATGAATATACTTACAATATATGTGAATTCATGCAAAGGTTATTCCATTGCAGTATGATTAAATAGATATACCTACTATTATTTCTAACGTACAATAAAAGCCTAATTTTTCTTTAAATCAATTGTATAACGTCATTTTACGAAAAGCTATCCTCATCGCTTTATTGTCCTTCAATTTGTGGGGTTTGTGGTTACCGATCGTTTTGTTTTCGCAGAAGTAGTTGCGGTTTGATATGTGTTTGGCCTCAAAGCGAAGTCTCGGTTAGTTTCAAAGTCAATGCAATGTACTTACTTGTCTACCAAAAATAAAATCTGTAACCCTAGTAAGAAGTAAAGACAATTTCATATCACTGAGATATTATAGACTACTTTCGACAGTAGTATTAACAACAAGGTACATTTTTTTAATAACCAATTTTATTGATTGGTATTCACTTTATTGATCTATACTACTATATTACGAACAATTCTTTGATCTGACGTGCAAATATACAAACTTCATTAAAATAAAAGTAAATAGATACATAGTCTTAAATCCAAACACATTCGAGTTATTTATCTTTCGCTGTGAAGGCGTTTGCAACACATAATCTGAATAGCTAATAAAGGTGCTGCTTTACATTTACATAGACATTGTTTACCTGAAAACTAGCTTGAGTAACTACTATTGAGCAGTAGTAGTATTGATTAATATATTAGATAATAATCTAGTAACCACTAGATTATTATCTAATATATTAATCTAACTAAATTAAACTAAACTAGTCAACATATTTGTTGAACATCTTAAAAAAATCTCAAAACTTTAGTGGCTATGGATGGATAGATGACACCAATGTAAAGTTAAAAAACTTATTAAAAGTGATACGAATGCAGAAAAGTGTACAACGATACCTGCAAAATTTTAGCTATAATTTGTACAAATGCAGGTAACGTTTACTTATTTATGAGAATAAGAACCTGTCTTTAACCGCTATGACTAACATTTATATCCAACATTATGCGAATATTAAATTTAACTTCAGTCGACGGGCCGAGCGCATCCTTTTCATTTCACTATACAGATACGGGTAACTAGTTGCTCCTCAGAGAAAACAGTTTCCATTGAGAGCTGTAGCCTTAAAACGGACATAAGTCCTAGCAAACGGCACGACATGCGTCGGAAGTTTAAACTGGCACAGCATGCCACTTCAGAGCAGACTCTATTCAGATTCTTGTGCGTAACGACAGTCTATACAAACGCCTTTGACAGCTACCTCCATTGAACATCTGAATGAAGCCGATCACAGCGAGTGGAGTGTGGTCCCGCATTAATTAATAGATGTCGAACGCGTTATTGGAATCTCGTTTGCATCTGATGAGCACATGACAGCTTCCGTGCGTGTTATCTTACGCTTAACTTATCTTATGATTTCTATGATACAGGATTTTTTTGTTTAATTTAAAATCAATTTGCATAATCGAACGAACGATAGTGTTAAAGAAAAATTAAAGTACAACACGTTTTTACAAATGTACATTTCGGTGCTTTTTTTTGGTTAAGATACACAATTATTGTATCAAAACTTTTACTTTTATGTAAAAATATTTTTATACTTAGTTATATTATAATATTCTTACAATTTTTCGTATGAAGTACGTTTCGTAGTAAAGTAAATCTGCCTCGGGAGAATAGTTAGGTACCTACTCGCCTTTTTCTCTTCTATTGAATGAATACCAGCGAACGCTACTGCTCTACTCTACTCTACGCTACTCGTATCTTAAGCATTACAAATTCCATAATGAAACGCGTCCCTATAATATAAAAGATGTCCTAAATCCTTAAGTTTTTATTACTTTGTCACAAAGATTAATCTTTTGTCATCAAAATGTCTTAGACAAGGAAGTCGACTACGTTTCTATTTAATATTCTATTACAAGAGTTCAAAGTTCCCAAAAAAAATTGAAGTAATGAGTACCTATATTAAGTAATAAGTTGTATATTATTGTAAGTTTGGTACGATTTTTTTAATGTTATAAGTATTTATTTTTTACTTCCTGAAAATGTGTAGTGACTAATTAATTTAACGAATTCAAATGTGGGTTTGTTTGTTTGTTTCAATCATAATTAAAATTTATAAAATTGTAGAGTTTAATATTAGTTTATTATATCGTCTACAAAAACCAATTCCGAAACAATGCTATGGCAACTTGTAGACCGTAATCCGGCGTAAAAATATTTTACTATATTTATATCAAAAATCAAATGGATATTTAAAACTTATACAAGTTAAAGAATAAATTTGCTGGCTAATGTACAATTATTTACGCTAGATATGTCTTTTCATTAATTATTACCTATTATTTTCTAAGTTTTCTCAAAATTATGCCTACGCAATACTTACGCTTACGCATAAACTAACGCATAAACACTGACTAATGATAAAACTAAATGATATATTTTACATTTAATTTTTATGTCAAATACCCGTCAATATTTTTTACCTGTTCAGATTTTTATGACTTTTTGTTTGGCTGGAAAGATATAAATTTTACGTCTAAATTATATAATCCTAATTTCTAACAATACATACACCATAAATAAAATTAATTTGGGAATTAATTAAAATTTTTCAATCTAAAAATGTATTGACATCTCAAAGTGTCACTGGCTGGCTGTACAAAATTAACAAGCGGTAAAATGTAGTGTTAAAGACAGTCCAGAAGGGAATAATAATACAACAACTGTTCATTATACATGTCTCTATTTCCACGATTAATACAATAATCCATTATATTATATCCCCCTATCGCTATGTCTCCTCTCTTGACATTCACAACCGTTGCTAGGCAGCCACTAGCCAGCCAGCCGGGGATCTCGTATTCCAAAGAGTCCCGTTAACACTAGAATCTAAACATGGCAAAACAGTCATAAAATGACTTAAACGGTGTTAAAGTTGCACTGTTACGTAAATTGTAGTAGTGTTTAGTAATTGTGTAAAAAATATTTAAAAATTCGTTAAAAGCGACTTCTTCAAAATTAATAAAATTATTGTTTTTCATTAAATTTTCATAATATATTATTGCACATGTTTCTCACGAGATAATATTTAACGTCTCCTAATTATGTATAAAATTATATTAAATGTATATAAAATAAAGTTTATAAAATTATATAAATGCATGCTATATAAGAATAGTTTGCCTGTTTTTGCAACCAATATGTTTTAATATAAACTTTAAATAAAGTAAAAAAAAATATTATCTTCCATCTTAGACTTCTACTGAGTAACGTTTTAGTTCTATTGATTTTTATGCAAGTTTCAGTATTAAAATATTATTTTCCCAAATTTTGATATTTTTTTAACGTAAAATGCCAAATGCAAAAATGTTTTGTAATACAAAGTATCTAACAAATAATTATAAAAATCCAATTTTATTCCAGGTAGGACCTGCACCCACACGCTGCTATTCGCGCAGTTAATTACCCCCGATGGCACAAACCATGGTCTTCATGGGTTCGTGGTGCCCATCAGGAATCCGGACACCCTGGAGACGTACCCGGGACTCATCGTGGGGGATATGGGGGAGAAAATTGGAGTCAATGGCATTGATAATGGGTGAGTGAGTTAAACTTTGTGGTATCTTAAATCATAATGTGCTTGTCGTAAATGTCGGTTAAGATTTGGTACTCTTTGGGAAATAATAGAAACTTAGTTTTGTTTTTTTATTGTGCAAAGTTCAAAAGTTCTTAATCCTTGTTCTTGTTAATTAAAAGCCATTAAATGTACAATCTTTAAACAAATTCTTTGATACAAAAATGGTCAGAATCTGTCCTACCATTAAGGAAAAATTAAAAAAAAGAAACAAAACTTACAACTTTATTTACTCATTATTAACTCATCTCTTCTTAGAGAAAAGAGAAAAAATAATTTTTCATTACAATATTAATTAAAGCCAATTTGTATGAATTATTTTGAACTCTAATTAAAGAGTACATTAACATAGAGTACCATTGACCTTTTATTTAATACTTTTTTCGGTTCATGACATTGACATGTCGAAATCTCTTTGTGACTTTTGTTATTTTTAGATCAGATAATGTAAATATAACATGTAGAGTAGTTTAATTATTGTAATCATGATTTTTAAACATAAATATGAGTGTATTGAACTTATAATTAAATGTCCTATGATTGTTTATTCCAATTAATTGAGAACTACAAAAATTATTTGTTAAATATACATAATTTTTTATCGAAAATGGTTAATAACGTACTTATATATCGTAGAGTACAGGTGTATGTTTAAAATTCAAAAGTCTAGTCTTAACTGCAGAAGGATTGTTATTTTCTTTACAAATAAAGGAAACAATGAAAAGGAAAAAACGATACAATATTATAATTGCAAATTTCGGTTTTCAGATATGAGTGGAAATATCCACTACTAATTGTCTTAGTCTCGTGTTTTGTATAATTTAGGAATGTTTGCGGAAAAACTAATTGATAATTTTATATCATATTTTTATCACTAAAAATAATTGATATATTCGTTTTAGAGATATTGTGCCATAAGGGTTCGTTCAAGTATTACATAACGCAGTTTGGGGGGAGGGGAGGGTCTTGTAAAATGTTACGCTACGTTATGCGGTTTGGAGGAGGTATAACAACATCGCGTTACGTAACGACATAATTGTGATTTTTAGATGAAAATGGTCTCGAAAATTATTTTATTGACCATTTTC
>DVXP01000850.1:0-17462 GCA_018235645.1 Junonia grisea | reverse complement strand
TTTGTACATATTTGTTTTTGTTTATTCTTTCTGTATGTTATTTTATTTGTTGGTGTACAATAAAGAATATTTGTATTTGTATTTGTATTTGTTTGTGTGCTCGTAAATATCAACTAGCGCCGGCTCCTTACTTCCTTTATTTCAAAGGAAATGTACAGCGAAAGCGTATCAATAAAACGCCCAAAATATATGGAATAGAAGAAAAAAAAAAAACAAATTTAATATGTTACATTCAAAATCGGAATTTCTCTTTTTGAAAATCAAATAAATCTACTATGGCTTTGAAGAACATTAAGACTTCGGTCGAATGCTCGTCTGACGATATTTAACGGCTTTTTTATTGACCGATAGTTTAATTGGGTACGGATTATAAGGTCGACTAAACACTTCAACATGTACGAATGAATTTATGAACTTAATATCGCCAATACATTTGAACGCTTTTCAAACTCCGCTGAAAGATATTTGAACCGGAAGAAAAGTTGAACAACTTCGCAAGATAAACGTTTTACACGTATAGACAAAATTATTCCGACCCTTTAAACTGTTCTAGCGTTATGAAACTTAACAAAATAAGGAACAACCACGGAGGTCTTATATGTTTTGATACTGCATACTATGGCTCAACAAATCCTTCTAAAAACGGTGTTAAGAGAAATTAAACTCTATTGCATGAATAATAGGGTGTAATATTGTCAAAAATTCTTCGTCCAAGACGTCGAGCGCATTCCGTCGCAACGATCTCAATTTTACGGAAGACATACGCTACTGGTGTAAATGGATATAAAATAATACGATGTTTGTTGAAAAGGGGAGATTTTTTCTCCACAAATTTTCTTAATAATTTTCGTTTGTAATATAAATATTATATAAAATGATTTGGCGAAGCTGAAGAGTGTGTTATTAGATCAATAATTTACTTTTTAAAAAATATATTTATTTAGTGTTATATTTCTCATTAAGGCTTTTAGAGATGTACTCTGAGGCTTCGCACGGGTTATACAATTATCCGAATATATTACCCTCGAATTTTAGCATAAAAATCTAGTTTTCAAATTTCAAATATTAAAACGGTTAAAAGTTGCAGATAAGCTATTACGGACTTCTTAAATAATGATTTATTTGAATGAAAACGTAAAAATTTCCTTATACTATATCAATATTTTTTTTTCATATCACCTCATTTCAATACCACATTTTGTCAAAAGGATATAATTTAGGTTAATCGTAATGTGCGATATCGTTTTACCGCAATATTTCTACCCGCCGTATCAATAACATCGGAACGAACCGTGGAAAATTGAGTTCGGATGAAATAGATGTTTTGAAAATGTTACGTTTCAAATTGCTTTTAACAGAGAGGGGACTGAAATTTTATTGAATAGCGTGTGATACGAACGATGGAGATTGGGGGAGTTTTCAACAATAAAGAGGTATATTTTTGTAGCCAACTTTGTACTGTGTAACTATATAAAAGGTAAAAAATCTACAGGCTGTTACTTTTCTACCATAAGTTTAAGGAAACAAGCAATATAATTGTATTGCACTTAAAGGAATAAAAATCATTTTATATGATATCAATTAACTTAACTCTATGATCCGGTCCTTCATCATAGTTCCTAAGATCACGCACTAAGCAAGCCACTTTTGAAACGAGATTAATCTGTCATACCTCGTAACATTTTCTCTTAGCGACCACGTTCGTAGTCCGTAGATATACATATTTACGGAAAGTGTCTTAATTTTTAAATTAGATTAAGAAAGTATTACTACTTTTAGCTATTATGTCACATTACTAGGTTAAAACCAAGTTACTCAGAAACAAAAGTAATAAAATTAAAGAATACTAACGCTACATGCGTCACTAGGCTTTAATTCTGTTATTTTAAATCAATAAGGGTTCGAGGCTAAAGACACAAAACTATAGCTATCGTGGATTATTTATTGCAGTGATAACAATTGATTTTAGATTTTTATACTAAAAAGCAATAGAGATAATCCAGCGTAATAAGCCCGACTCTAGCAACTTTAGTATAAACACCCATCTTTAATTTGTTTGTCCGTATAAATGAATCCTACAAAGAAACATGTTATATGCGAGTGTGCAAACAAACAGTTTCCGCACTCATTAGCTGAACAATCCCGTTAAGAGTAGTTACGGCGTCCGACCCCTTACTACGGATATATATTGTAATTTTTTTTTGTATTTATCATTAGTTTGTGTCTGTACCTCAGTATAAGTGTTTGGTATCTATATGTTGAATTTAGTCAATTTAGTCAATATATTTTTTAAACATGTTGTATCTACGAGTGAATAAACAAACAGTTTCCGCACTCATTAGCTGAACAATCCCGTTAAGAGTATCCCTTACTACGTATATATTTATATATTTTAGTTTTTTTCTTATCTATCACTAGTTTATGTCGGTAGCTCGGTATAAGTGGTTGGTATATGTAGAATTTAGTCAATATATATTTTTTTGAAACATGTTATATCCGAGTGAACAGACAAACAGTTTCCGCACTCATTAGCTAAACAATCCCGTTAAGAGTAGTTACGCGTTGCTTCACATCGTTCAAAACGTCGGCCCCTTACTATGGATATATATATTAGTATTTTTTTATTTATTACTGGTTTATGTATGTAAGTTGGTAGTGACTAGTGAGCGAGTGAAAAAACAAACAGTTTCCGCACTCATTAGCTGAACAATCCCGTTAAGAGTAGGTACGCGTTGCTTCATATCGTTCAAAACGTCCGAACCCTTACTATGGGTATATATTGGTATATTTTTGTTATTAATCACTGGTTTATTTATGTAGTTTAGGAGTAGTAGGATTGTTGTATATTGAATTTAGTAACAAAAAATTTTAAAAATAAGAAAAAAAGATTAATAAAATGTTGATTGCGCCTTGTCAATTTCTTCTGGAAAATGTATAAATAATGTGTTACATTTACCAAATAGTTCACACTTACAAATTTAATTTGTGATAATGGTTGTCATAATATTTAGTAAATGTGTATCACAATATAAGACAGATATCACAAATTAATACTGAGAACAAGAATAAATTCGGTAGGTAGGTATTCCTGTTACCATGTCGAGTTAATTTCTCCGCTGGGAGATGTGTAAGATTCTACGACAGGTATCTACTGTAAATACTACAATACTACTCATAAAAGTGTAACTTACTACAGTAGCAAAATTAAAGGAGATTTTGAATTGTAAATTACAAATGCAGCGCACGAACTACAAGGCAAAGTTTCTTTTATTTTTTTTTCTACCGTTTTAATCTACGCCTTCGAACATAATATTAATATTAGTCATAAAGCATAACTTGAACTATTTTATTACGATTACACAAAAGCTATTTTCAAATTGAAGAAAATTAATTAATTTGTTCGTAATTCCTACCAAATTAACCGAAACAAATAGTAGGAACGTAACGTCTGACGCAGCGCGGTAACGCCCGTAATTTGTACACTTCGGCCGAATGAGAAACGAGCGGATCCCGAAAACGGATTCCTAAGAGTTATTCAAACCCTATTCCAACATTGATTGGCGTTTCCGTACAGCCCGTGAATATTTACGACGTGTGATGCATTGTGTTACATAATTACTAGTAAATGTTCCAACTTTTTTTTTGGTTTGACGCACAAATCTTCATAGATACCTGACTCCTGGGGGGATGATTATGTGAGTTTGTACTCACTAAAAATACCTGCGATGGCCGCCATCAGCACAGAAAATGGTAATCTACGGGTTACGCGTTTTGATTTACACGTTTTGTTTTTGAACAGCGCCCTTATTCTCTATGCCAAATCGAAACGTATTTCGACGTCGGAACACGTTATTGGCTTAAAACCGTATTCCTTATGACATTGTGAAATCTAAATGTCACGTTACATGTTGTGTTCCATGCTGTCAAATAAGTGATATAGAAGTATTGCTTTGTGGACGGGTCTTATCGCGATAATTTTTACGTTTTACAATAACTTATTGCCCGACATTTCGGCGAAGTTGCATTCACCGTAAAAATTATCGCGAAAAGATCTGTCCACAAAGCAATAAGGAATAAATTACACCGCGAAAGTTTAAATATAAAAGTGATATAGAAATTAGTAAAAAAAAACGGTAATCTTTTTAAAGGCCGTTAGTAAAAACGTATCGTACGCTCTACAAAACATCATGAATAACATAGTCTGTGCTATTCCTCACGTTTTCAAAACACGTGTTTTTAGTACGTTCCGTATCGTGACATAGTGAATAAGGGTCCATGTTGAATAAGAATACGGGTGCAACATTTGCGATAAATCTAACCGATTTTATATTTTAAACTTTCGCGATGTAATTTATTCATTATTGCTTTGTGGACGGGTCTTATCGCGATAATTTTTACGTATTACAATACCTTATTGCCCGACGTTTCGCAGCTTATAATTATTATTGCCGCTTAGTACGAGAAGCAATTGAAATTAAAAAACATAAAACTTTAAATCGCGATGACGGGTTTAAATTGTCGACCGAGATCCGAAGCGATTGCCTAGTCATTTTGTCTTCTAAATGAGCAAATGTACTAATAAACGAACAAGTGGTGGGTTCTTAAGAACCTAGATAATATATCACAAGTGATCGAAACGTATGATTAAAAAATCTTAATTGAACCCTCAGCAATATTCGTGTATACAGCGGTATGAAATTGAATCGCAAGTTCAAAGACCTCTAAAAGTTCTTTAATCCTTCTTCTTTCTCAGTTTGCGATGTTATGTAAGGACTGATTTTAACTAAACAATTCGTCAAGATATTTCGTTGTTATTGTCCTCGTTACTTCATTGTATAAAATAGGTACTAATTGTATAAAACTCTAAAATAGATACAGTTCTGAACAATAATTTTGTTGTCGTGAACAATAATGTCGCACCTAAAGCTAATTCAGAAAGATGGAGACAGTTCCAAATAGTCACATTTTACTTTAACAGTTGAAAGTGGATCTGTAAAGTTTTGAAGGTGTTATAATAATACTAAATTGATGAATATTTAATAGAAACAGTGTTTGTCGAGCAGCCCGTGGGCCGTTTTTGTAAATAATATTTCAATTATATAACAATTGTTCCTAATACTACAATTTTCTTAGCCCTAAAATATAATTAAAATGTATTAAATTCGCTCACAACGTAACGTCAGTTACACAGTCTAAATTAACAAAATAACAGCTTCGCTAGCAGGAGTTAATCCAATATAGTTTTAATAAGCAAATGTTTACTTCTGCTGCGATCTCGTAAACGTCACAAAACTAAAACGTATGGAATATTTAAAGCACTATAAGGATAATTAGTTAGGGATTATTGCTGATTAAATTAACACGAATAGTTCGGAACGGCAAACAATAATTTGGGTTAATCAAGCCTCGTGTTTTAGTTGATTTCACGGAAATGGCCAGTTTGGTAAATACTTTTGACTCAGCGTTAATGATGATGGAATTTTCTCCAATTAGTAAATTAATAAAGTTATAGCAATATCACTTATATTAGGTACATATTGTAAATTAAAGTCGCCCGCTGCTCTAAACGCGATTAACTCAAATCTACCGAAAGGATTTTCATACAATTTTGAGTGATTCATGAGCAAGTTTTGTATCACATTAAGATTTTAAAGAGTTCCGAATGAAACACATCTTGGAATTTTTCTGGCGCGTGAAACATAGAAAAAATTATCAACCCTCTTAAAAAGATCTGTTAAAAAAACTACATCAATGCAAGCGAAACTGCGGACAAAAGCTAGGTTATATTTGTAATGAATAATTGTTTAGTTTTACCATAGTTACTTACATAATTATGTTTTCCTCAATCTAGAACAAGTGATTTATCAATCAATATCAATGTAAATCTTCTGAATAAATATTTTTTAACATGTAACGTAAAAAAATATAACCCAATTTATTTACCGATGTAATGTTAAAAATATATTTCATAAAAAGCAAGAAAGATTTACTCAATAAAAATTGAAGAAAGATTTCACAGATGTGAGATAAATAATAAATAGAGCTCACAAAAAGAATAAACGGTTGTTTGTTGATATTTTTATAGCATTAGCCGGGCAAGCAGAGGCGAAAGAAAAACAAAAGTAAGTCAACCCTTAAATGTATCGTCTCAATTTCGTTGAACTCCTGACAGAAAGTACAAATGTTTGAGCTCACTAATGGGCCTCCGGTAGGGTTACCACGCATCTGAAAAACATAAATGACTTTTACTGTAAAATTATACTAATTTTCTTAAAAGAGTTATAATTCCGAACCGAAAAAAGACTAGCAGCTCAATTTCAAATTCAAATCAAATTCTTCAATCGAGTAGTCTCTTACTCCGTATCTTTTTATGTTTTTTTTTCTGTTGTAAACGTCTTTGAGCGGAGTAATCATTCATCCACTGATCTGCCTACGCGTTAGCTCACTTTTCAAAGGGTTGTTTGCCAAATTAACGCCGTAATTTCTTATTTAAACTTTGACGTGAATGTCTAATAGATGTCTATCTGTTAGTTCAAATTAGTCAATCTATTGCTACTGTAAAAATATACTCAGAATTGTAACACATACGAGCAAGTAATATGATTAACAAATAAGTATTCCAATCCACGCAATCTTAGAATCAATATTTCTAAGCTAAAGTTTCTCACAAATCATATCATAAAGTTATACATTAGTTATGGTTGGTATGTCGCCAATAATATCTTAGTATAACCTCAAGGGTCTTCGACTCTGGCTTGGTAATTAAATGGCTGACCCTATTGATGAAACCTCAATTGATATATCAGATAATTTAATTGATATATCCGAGCTGCCAACTGTTTTGAATATTAATAATTGTATCAATTTCGGACATATTTCACGCCTGATATAAAACAGGGACCATTGAATTATAAATTTAATGTCTCCGACCTAAGTGAGTAACAAAATACGAGGTAAAAAGGATTCAGGATCTGGCTTCGATTTTCTGTGAGCATGTGGTTTTTGCCTAAAAAAGGTGGTCAAATTACAATTGTGACTGAGTTACTTGAAAGTTTTTTAATCATCATTTAGAATAACGGTTTTTTTTAAACAGTACTATTACTTTACGTCATCGTCAAAAATATAGTTTTATTAAAGGTAGTTGTTTTAGTAATCTTGTCGATGTAATTTCGCTCGCTCTGGTGTAGTGGTGCTGAATGCGCTATTTACGCCGACGGTCGCGGGTTAAATTCGGGGCAAATGTTTATATTTCTACAAACATTTTTTCATAGGTCTGGTCCGTGTGAGTGTCCCCACTGTGCCTCGGAGAGCACGTGAAGCCGTTGGTCCCAGTTATTATCACAATCACCTGATAACGATCGTTGCTCATAACAGTTAAAATATCTAGTTTAAATGCTTACTGGCTTGCCCTCAGGGTTACGGAGGTCAGATGGCAATCGCTCTGCATAAAAATCAGTAACCTGTCTACCTAGGCTAGAATGAAGCTGACTCTGGGTAAGTACGGGAAAATGCTAGGAAGAAGAAGTCAATGTAATTTGATTAAAGATGATTCAGCCCATAATCAATTGACTCTGATCACTGCATCATTGCGTAGCGCTAATTGTCGTGGAATCTATTCTCACTCATGGCTCGCTCATGGAGTAAAAGCCAACGACGATGACAAACATCGGTACATGTTTGTCGTTATCTGTGGCTACGACTTATGTATGTTATGTAAATATTAACGGGATCCGTTGAGTTTGAAACATTTATTTATTTTATTATTTGTCCGTCAAAAACTGATTGCTTTGTGGCACTAGTTTGGACTTTTCGGGCGCGGTTAACGGGTTAATCGAACTCCGTTTATCTATAACTAAGGCTAGGTTCTGATAGCTAAGTCTACATAGCCTTTAATGTAAGGACTGGTTTTCATATTTGAACTTTTCTAATTATATACAATTTCATTTGTATGACGCCTAAAGATTTTTTTCCTTCAAAGTTTTACTAAGAAAACGTTAGTAGATTTTATAGGGAACAAAATTAGGTATTGTCAGGGGGCTACTTCAGTCATATCGGGCTTAATCTCCTACTCGTAATTACGGTCCCTAAGTTATAATGTTTTGACAAATATTAAAGCTGTAGGTAATACTGTTGCGGCTGTTAAGAGTACACGATTAAACCTACTAAGTACTAACATTTAGAATAAGAAAGCTTAAAAAATAACTATCAATAAAGTTTATTTTACGGTTGATGTTACCGATTAAGCAATTCATATCTTATCTAGTCTCATGAAAAAATTATTATACATAATAATATATTATTTAGAAAAGTATAGGTACATTACGTGTAAAATCTGATTTAAATTACTTTCAAAGTTTTCGTTTGTCTTACAAAAAGGTTGTGTAAATATTCAAAGCGTACTTGCTTGAGTCTTAATGTAACTTGCTAGACTAATTTAGGCGACGGATTTAGCAGTAAAGTTGACATTATAATTGTAGGTGCTCGTGTGTTTGGTGGGCAAGGGAGGAGGGGGGATTAATTTTGTAAAAAAAGTAAGAAATTATCATGTTGTGGATAACGATAGATTTGCACAACTACCTCTAGATCAGTATATTTATAGCACAATTTTCTAGTTGACCTTAGTTTAATTCCCCGTACTTTAGTCTAAGCACGTCGTTACGCATTGTTCGTACGTGGTCTCATGTGACGCGGCGTCGTAAATACGGTCTGAGGGGAGGTCGGGGTTGGATGGACCGTTTTGAAATAATTATCCTATATTAACAATTCAACGCGTAAATATTGTGTAACAAATTAATTTTAAGTTAATTTTATGTTAATATATTTTTACATTTTGTGACAGTGTATGATTTGTATGTACATGTCTCTATTGCTAATTTGATGTATATTTAAAGATTAATTTGTTACTTTTGTCTTGATAATATTTTCATTATTTATCAGAAATATCATTGCTGTTGTATTGCGTGAATTTATTTACTGAAATGGTCCCAAAATTTGTAAAAAAAGTATACTCTTTCATTTTTACGACAACAAGAAACGACATATGATAATATATAAAATGTATTATATTAAAAAAGGAAAAGACTAACTTACCTCAACAAAGACACACTTCTAACCTTTGACCTTAACATACATATCAACTAAACAGTCTAGCGCTAAAAAGTTCGGAAAATAATGATCATTTCCAGTAAGTCCCACGTGTAGCCCCGCCCTTACCCGCAACCTAGTAACAGTAATCAAGACGTATGTATCCAGTGCCACGATCCATAAATTCTCCCCGTCCCGATTTCTTTTCCCGATAATTATTGCAAGCGGTGATTTAAACAGGCCGCATATTGTAAGAAAATTCTTCGCAATCATTCGCCCATAGCCAGTGAAGTTCTAACATTACAGTCAGAAATGCTAGACGCACTGAAAGTTGTGAAAATAATGATCATTTCAAATATGTCCCACATGTAGCCCTGTCCTTACCCGCAACCTAGTAACAGTAGTTTTTGGGTTCATTCTTTACATACATAAATACATACATACATATAAACCTTAAAACTTCATCTTTATAATAACAGTATAGATATATAAATATAGATATAGAAGTAAATATTTGATATGAAATTCAGACAGTCTGCGGTCGACTATATCGTGCTGATGCGAGAAATCTCCTACGTCCACTTACCTTCGTCTATTCGTTTTATATGGCGCGGCTGAGCCACTCCATCAATGGCAAGGTAACTGGATGGAAAAGCTTTATTTAGGTAAAGATACACGCGAATTCTTGAAATATATGAGCTAAAAATTGTTACTTGTTTTCTTCTTAAGATCACTCACACGTGTTTTATTATATAGACATTGTTTTGTAATGTCTAATAACGTGCCAAAATAATTCTCATTCGAAAATTATATATTGTTTTCTGTATTTCTTTGTTAACGCAATATATTAATTAAATACGACATGAAACACTATTTTTATTAATTTCAAAATAAAACAACGAAAAACATTACTATATCAAGTGCCTGTCTACCTTTTCTTAGTTTTATGTTACGGTGAACCGTTAAAACAGCTACATTTATCTCTAAACCGGGTTCTTTTAACTTCGGCGTATCTTGAATAATTCCTTACACGGGCTATTAGGACGGACCGCAATTGTTTTTATATGTGTCTCGGAATTGTTACAATCTGGGCCCTCTGAATAATTTAGTGGAGGGTGTACTTTGTGTCACTTTTTGTAGAAAAAGGGTTTGAGATGTAATATTTATGGGTTTGGTGTATGTTTTAATGTTGAGTCGTATGAATTTTTATGTAATAAATCATGTTTTTTCTTATCTTTTCGGTCCAAACGCTACGATTGTATATTTTTTGACTTTGTGTCTTGTACCGGATGTAATCAATCAAACTCTTACTGAACTCATACTGAACAGTATAAAATGAAACCTTCGAGCGATAATCATGAGGCCAACACTTGCAATTTTCAATGATGGAACATAAAGTTTACGCTCTCCTGGTAGTACATAGATAATATACCAGGGTAGAATAAAAATAGAGAAGGTTGAAAATTCCTTCCCGAGTTAAACAGGAAGTCATCACCTGCAAATTACGTATATTATTACCTCTATCTTATTGATGTTCTCCTGGTACGACGACATAGATGTACTAGGGGACTGTAATAAACGAGAAGGCTGACAATTCCTCTGTGAGATAAGTAGGTACAACACATATACTTAGATGTAGGTACCAGGGCAGCATAAAAATGGAGGAGGTTGAAAAACTCATCGGGCGCAGAGATCAAAGTCTTAAGATTAGGTATTTATTTTCAAAACTTAAGTGGCAATAATTATAAATACAGGTTATCGTTATTTATGACATTAATTTAATCTGAAACATACATATAACGTGAAGTCATTAGGTAGCTTTGTTGGGGTATTTCCCATAGGAAATTGTGTTTAATTAGGCGGATAAGGTCGAATTAAAATCTCATGCTGCAGTTGGTCTATATATCTCATTTTTTTTAATTAATAACAACTAAAAAATATATATATATTTCATATAGAAATGTTTTATATTCCTACACGCGATCACCATTATTGTATTTATTTTTAAATGATATATACGGAACATTGTTTTGATAACTTGGCATGTATTGAATTTATAAATATCAATAATGACAATATCGTAATAAATACTTTGACATTTTGACATTTTGAAAGACATATATTTTTTTACATATTCGAAATAGGTACCAAATCAAAAACGCTTCCATTCTTATTTTAAAACTAATTTATTGCTACATTATGTACAAGCAATTTAATATTATTCTAATAAATGTATAAAATAATTCAAGCATGTTGCGAAGGTTCTACAAATTGAGCGATAGAATTATTTAAATTAAGACAAAATAAATTGAGGCCAAAATCCGATCCCACTAAGCTGTTCGTCGATTAGAAATGCGAAATGTGCTCAATTTACCGAGTAATTTACTTATAAGCGGGAAAATCGAAAACCGCTTCGTAATTGACCAATCACGATAGGGTTCGGCAAACAATTTGAAAATCGAAGCTGTGACGTCATAACGCTGGTAATTGAGTGAAATTGTCATCACGTGTGTCAAATTATTATGTAGTGATAACATCGTGAGATATAAAGTTGGGCTTGCATCACGATTAAATCCGACCGCATTCTGTTTGCGACCGATCTCGATCTCGACTGACCAATGGGATTTGACTTGAACTTAACTACTATGGAAATAATTGATTAAATGACAAACTATGTGTATAAAATTGATTTTCATTGATCAGAGGTCTATCTATAGGTATATTAAACCATGTTATCAATAAGTCGGTCATCACTTCATCACTAATAATTGATGCAAACACATTATTAGTACATACGAATCAATCAGACTAATAATATAAAGGCAAAACGTTGTAAAACGGCTTATAGCTATTTGGATTTGGACACAGATTACGTTTTATCCCGTTGCCGTGGTAGTTGCAGGCTGCTTGTTAATTATTTATCAAAACATCTATACATATAAAAACGAATTGCTGTTCGTTAGTCTCGCTGAAACTTAAGAACGGCTGAACGTATTTATGTTATCTTGGTCTTGATATATTCGTGAAGATCTAGGGGAGGTTTAAAAGGTGTGAAAAATTCGCATAATTGCAGAGAAACCTCATAAAACAGCCTTTTTCTATTTCCTATACAGACGTTCTAAATTGAGGCAGTACGAAGTCTGCCGGGTCAGCTAGTCTGTACATATAAATAAAATTGAAGTATCTGTTTCTTGTATCAAAATAATAGTTTTTTACAAAACGAACCTATGAATATTTGCAAGATACTGATACCAAAATAACCATTTTTAAAATGTTTGTGTCTCTGTCTGTTTGCTCCGGGTAATCTTCGGAACAGCTTGACCGATTTTGAAGGAGTAACATAGGCTACATTTATTTACAAAATGGGATACGGTAAAATGTAAAATAATTGTTTGACTTGAACAAAGTCGAGGACAGCAGCTAGTATATAAATAAACTTATACGATATTTGTACAGAAATAGTAACGAGGGAATCGAAACGTCTAAACTCGAAGGTTTCTGTATCCGCATCCGCCTGGATATACGGAATATCCGCAGACTGCTTATCTGATTTGAACATCATGTGGACGCTGAGCAGTTTGAGCGGTAGTTTATTTAGATATCACGCTACTATGTTGATTTAAAAATGTCTCTGGTGAAACAATTTTTAGACAGTAGGTACCAACATTTTTTATACAGATTTGATAAAATTAATCCAATAAAAACACCGGGGAATTATTATCAACGTTTTTACGAATTTTAATGAATTTGTTCTAACTTAATCCAACCGTTTTCATCACTACCATTCATTTAACAAGCAACAAAAATATTTCTAAAATGCCTTTTGTGTGTTCTGGTATACGTGTGTTACGTGTAGTGGTGTGTGGTACGTGTATTCTGCTATAGTAAAAATATAAATAAATAAAATAAAAATAAATATTGGCGTATGTACCTACGTAACTTATGTATTTACTTAAAAATACGCACTGGTACTTTAACGAATATATCGAAAGATATTTATTTTCACTTATAATCACGTTAAATTGTTGGTGAAATTAATGTAGAAATGTAATTTTCATTGCTATTGCATAGTTTCGAGATGCTAATTCAGCATGGCAGTCTTGTACGAGCGGTGACTAGTTCGAACACGAGGTAAATTGTGAAATCCGTTCAAAGATTTGTCGCCCAAATGAACTTGTGTTACTAACGAAGAATACAGTATGAACAAAGGTCACCTATTTCTGTATTTCTTCTATTCCTACCACAACTTCTTAATTAAACGAAACACTATGACATCAGGCGCGGTCCTAGAGGGGGGGGGGGTCACAGGGGACATGACCCCTCCCCCCCCCCAAAACCATGCAAGTCATATACAAAATCTTTGGTGACAAAGCAAATATTCGAATAGATGTAAAAATCTCAAATTTTCAAAATTCACGGAAACATTCTAAGTCTTTAATATGAAATAGTACTAAATGTGTTATAAAGTCTAGTATTTTATTTGTCCCCCCCAAAACGAGGGTTCCTCCCCAAAACTTCAAGCAGCCTGTATGACATCTATAACGCTAGACATAAACTAGCATCCAAACTATCTAATAAAGAATAAACCACACCAGTAAAAAGCTTTTTCAAAGCAATAGTTACCGTAACCGTGCACAATTAAAACGGTCATCAATTTCTGGCCGCCCCGCAGCGGGCAATCCGTCGAATAGAAACATTTCACGCAACGATTTCATTCGATGCGTATTGGTTCGAATTTTGTATTTTTTCCCAACTAAATAGAGTAAAACTGCTATCAGGCTTGTTCTATTAAAAACCCAATAGATTTCGGTATAAAATGTCCGATTAATTTCTGTTAATAAGTTTTTATTGGTTGTTCGTTTCGTTTTTGTATTTTTTGGTTTAGTTTTGTAATGAAGTTATAACGAATTTCGATGAATTAATGGATGTGCAATGATTTTGTGGCTTATTTTCTGTTTATTTTGTTCAATATTATCGTTAGAGATTGTCCATTTATCGTGAGGATTAATTATCTTATGTATTAAACTTTAAATATGAGTAAGATTATTATAAGTATATGGTATAGTTTTATTTTCATATAGATATATAACTCGCAAAGCACAATAACATTATGCCTTCCATTTTGCAATTGATTTCTTCTGTTTTTTAATTATTCTTACAGTAACAGGCTGAATAAGGTCCTGTTGCTGCGCAAAAACCTTCTCTCTTATTAAGAAGAATTTGCAACTTGCCAGGCGTTGTCTTGCACAGTACCAACGCCCCTACCGAGTTAAATTGCATGTTGAAACCATCCATGGACTTATTTTAATATGCACACAAAATTTCACCTCAATTGAACAACGTTTAGTAGTAATGCGACAAACATCCGTATCTACCGAGGAATTCATACAAAAATATCGTTTTCCTTGTTTTCGTTATTTTGTAATTACTTAATCGTGTTTCTCAAATTTCCACGAAATGTTTTCTTGATTTCGTTTAAATACTTATTCAGGTTAACATGTTTCGAATTCCGCGAAACTCGAGCTGAGTCTTAATTAAATAAAATTAACGTACCATTGTTTGTTTTCCTTTATTATTCGATGGCGAAAAGGCTTATATTTCTTTGTTTTTGTTAATTTCCTATAAAGATGTTTGTCAATAACGGGGATCGAACCCGCTATGGTTAACGCTTTACTCAGTTACCATATAGTACCCCCAGATTTAAATATAATATTCAAAAGTCATGTAATCTAAAATTTTAGCCTTCCTTAATACAGGATTTAATTTTTTTGAATTAGCTCTCTTTATATCTGGGAGTGCGATATAGTGCAACCACTCTGCAAGCTTGATTTAATATTTATTATTTATGTTGATAAATAATAAATAAATTTTATTATTTATGAACATAAATAATAAATATTTTATTTTTATTAATATTAAATAAGATAAGACTGAAAACATATTCGTTTTAAAAATCTTCGCTTCTGGCCTTAATGGAGGACTCCCTCATAAACTGCGAAGTTATGTTCTGAAAAAAATTATATCATTTTATTATTGACATGACTATATTAATCAGTTCCAATGATTATATCGTGTAATACAAGGAAATAATATTAAACATGAAACTTGATTTCAATAACAAAGAATTTCGTCTCATTAATTTAATAGATCACATGATAATGGCGGCCCTATGTTCGATATTTCAATGATGCTATTTTTATTCTATTTTTATGTCTTCAAATTACACTTAAATAAATTTTATCAAAAATGGTTTACTGTCTCATTGTCAGCCAATCGCAGTCCAACGCTGGTCATAGGCTTCCCCAAGTTTGCGCCAAACATCCCGGTCTACCGCAACCCTCATCCAGCCCGCTCCGGCAACCTTGCGTATGTCAGTCCAGCGGGCCGGAGGGTGTCCTACACTACGTTTGCCAAGACGCGGTCTCCACTTCAGGACTGCTCCAACGGCCATCGGTCCTGCGGCAGATGTTTACTGCTTAACTTAATAATAATTAAAACCAAGGAAGTATTAAAAAAGTTGTACCTAGCTGTGTTGTTATTCAGTGATATCTTTATCAATTTTTGCCGTTTGGCATTTCCTATAAAATTATTGTTGTTTATTAGACAGTTTTTATGTTTAAGTTTAATGTGTATTTTTAATTTAAAAATAGCAACAGGCATAACCCTTAATGCGTACAAAATGAAATCGGGTTATTTTATAATTATAAAATCCAAACAAAAAATAACTTTTACGGTAAAAATTCGGTAATGTCAATACATTTGAGTCGGCTAACTTATTTTGAATATGTTGTTCTAATAATGCCTCGGGCTTACATTTACATACATTTTAATATTAGATAGGTACCTACGGTTATACTTTTTATTATTGTTGTAAAGTCTGGTTTGACCATTGGTATTGTTTCGTTTTTTACCAGTCAAGGGACTATGTTTTTATTTTTTTGATCAACGTATATTATAAAGTAGAGTTGTCCTGTGGTGTTACCTGCGGTTAATCATGTAACTGTACCTATTAAGTATATCGAATTCTTAAAACATATTTCTCAAATTTAATATCGCTAAGCAGGATTATTGATGTGGTAAAAGAGTTTTATTTTTTATTAAATTTTGTTATGCGTACATTTGAGGCGATTCATATTACAATCTGCAAAATTATAAATTATAAGATACGCCCGTAAAATTATGGTTGTCTCATTCTAGCAATAACAAAATTATCACTTTACTATGCGAGTAAAGAGTGCAGCACTATTTCTACAATAAGTAAAATATAATTTGATTTTGAGTTTCTTTCAAAGATATATCCATCTCATTCTAACAGTAGCAAAATAATCATGGGAGTGAGGAGTGCCGCCGAGTAATATTTGTTTACGCTAAATACCACTAATTCATTAACGTCGTCACGCGTCGCGCCGCAATGTTTTGGTGTGCACGGGCTTTTACTATTTTATTTGAGCATTCGAAATTCAAAAATTGCTTTTAAAAATTAAGACACTCCGCTATTGGCTAAATAGTTATTTATATGAAGAGTTTATTGACAAATTGTTATTAAGACTTGTATTTACTTTGTCCAATAAGATAGTAGAATTAAAATGATATTTTCAATTTTAACAAATAATAATTTTACAATTTAAATACTTTGTGAAATTAATTTCTGTCTCATTCTGGCATCACCGAAATTGCTTTACGAGTGAAGAGGATCGAGTAATATTTGTTTGTGTAACACGCTATTGCGGCTTAGTTTGCAGTGTTTCCCGCGGTTTCTAGATAGATACAGAAGCATAATTTGCTACTCAAAATTACCTACTACAATAATTATCAATAAATATTTCATATTAACTCGGCGTCATTCGTGTCTACAAAGTCCGGTAAAATTTACACAATGTCGTTTGTCTGTGTCGATTGAGCTCTCGAGTAAGTACCTACCTAAATATAGTTTTTCGATTAGTATACATATAGGTAGGTATATAAGTGAAAGTGTTTACCGAGATAAAAATGATATTATGTGTTCCAGAACGTCAGCTTTCCGTATACCAAATAACATGGAAACCTGTTAGGACTGTTTGTTTTTTCTTCTAAAACATTTGAATGATTTGTTTAAATAATATTTCAGCTCTAAACAGTAACAGAATAGTTAAAATTTGTAAATCAATGTTATTATAATACCTATGTTTCTTTCTTAGTATAAAGTATTGAGTATATTATACACATATAATATTATAGAATAGAATAGAATATAATAGAATAGTACTCTATATTGTACACCAATACATAAATAGGAAGAATATAACAAAAGAATAATTAGCAAAGTGCGTGCCAAACCACGCGCATGAAGGGTTCCGTAGTTTCGCTCATAATAAACGAACATATATTAATTTATTTAA
>DVXP01000849.1:0-17467 GCA_018235645.1 Junonia grisea | reverse complement strand
ACGCAACGGCGGCTTGCATGGCAACGGCAAAACAAGGCTTGCGCCGTGACTTTGCCTATGAATTATTGTCCGCCACAGTTTTTAGTACATTTATCTTAAACATTGCAATGTATGTTTAAAATAAAACCGTTTAACTTAAAAAGATTTTTTACCTATTTTTATTGCATATGTTACCGTAAAATTGTAAAAAACATGAGTTTACAATCTGTCTCGTGAGATTGTTTACTGACGATATATTATGAACTCCATACAAAAGTTAGATTAGGTTAGGTACTTTTTATTTTGAATTAAAAATTATATTTTGTTACGTTTTAAAATCTCGCGAGATAGATTGTAATCGAACAGTGCTTACAATTTTACGGTGAAACATACATATACATATTCTAGAAGCACCACTCTGTACTATCCTATTTTTTTAAATAATCGTGATATGTATTAACTATTCTTGTCGTATTTGTTTCTGAGAAATATCTACCTCAATTTTATTGTATTTTCAATTCATTGTAATAGGAACGTATACCATATAGCATATACAGGGTCTTTGGTGGGTCGATGTCAAACTTGAACCGGATAATAGAGTGATCTAAGAGGAACAAAATAAATGCAACTTGCTTCATTAGAAAGTGCCACGGTTTTTGAGTTATTCAGTTTTTTGTAAAATTTTGAAGAAGACCGATTGTTCATAAGAAAAATTTATTAAAAAAATAATTGAACGTTTTTGGGTTATAATTTTATTTTTATTTTATTCTAGGATAACCAATAATTTTGATAAAATAGTCATTTCAACCCTGAACCCCTTCAAAGTATTAAAAATAAATTTTCAAAGGTGATAAAGTGATTTTTACTTACACTAACATGAAATTCCAAACCTCAATAACAGCAATAAAAATGATTCCTCAGAAATTCCGACTACTGTAAAAACTTACCAGTTTAATCCTCTTTTTAAGAGCAAGTTGCATTTATTTTGTTCCTCTTAGATCACTCTATCATCCGGTTCATGTTTGACATCGACCCACCAAAGACCCTGTATAATCTTTTTTTTTAATTTTAACATATTACCTATATTGTATTTATAACAATGGTCTGACCTGATCTAAGATATATTATATAAAACTCCTTTTCCTTGTTGTTTTTTCAATACATTCTAAATTTTGTCGACTACAAAATATAGAAGTGCTTTTTTTAGAATACATTTTCTTGATAACGTAATTATGTTTACGTTTTGACGAAAGCGGCCATGATGTTTCAGTGACGTCACGAAACTAGTACGCTCACGAACTTGTACTGAAATAATCGTTTTTTTTTTAACAATGAATTGTGTTTTCTAACGGTAATTAGACGTGTATGAAACACTACAACAAACACGACGACTACTTTTTTAGGCTCCAAATAGGTAAAATAAATGATTCCGTTTTTCAACATTTTATAGAGAATATGCTACTTTAGATTATGACGACAGAGAGACAATATTTACATCATAAGTCACATATCAGGTGAATTATTATTATTAGGCAAACTAGGCTAACTTAAATCTCTGACAACCCTCCTAGAGTTTCACACTGGACAATTTTTAGCTGATAAAGCTTGTACCATCTTACAATTCTGCTGATTTCGTTTATCCTTTCCATTCCTTGTCGCGATCAAACGACTGTTCAATGCGTGGATACACAAGGTCTCAACCGACAACTTAGTCAAGATATAATAATACTTTTGAGGCAAGTAAAAAATAATGTTCCCGGCTTGCCTACGTAACGCGTGTCGTTTCCACGAACAATGGCTGTTGGCCCCGAAATAGCATTATTATTAAAAAATTTTATTTTAAAATTTTAATTGCTTAGATAAAATTTTAACTGCGAATCATAAATAATAATATAATGGCCAACGCAAAGGACAGTAGAATTTTGTCTTATTTTCATGAGTTGTCTTATTTTCGTCAAGAACTTATGACAAGAAATGTCAAATGATGTGATGTTTGCTGTTTTTCAGCGGACATTCAGTACGTTCGCGTCACGACATACATTTTCACACATTCTAACAAATAAAAAGTTCTGGCCTAACACGTCGCTTCTGTACGCGGGCCATAAGAGTTATCTCTATTAACATTTCGATTTTTGTGGGAGGCGGAGGTGGCGCCAAATTTTTGGAAGCGCTAAGGTTTGGCCTAAGGGCGGCAAAATTGAATCGAATTATTGTTTAGGAAAGGTGTCGACCTTTTTCTTTCGCACAATTGGTAATTTTAAGATAAAGAATGTAAGACCTGGACCTTTTTTTGGCGCTTTTTTACCCGGTCCTTACGCCGGCATCGATTTACCTATTTGTAAGTATTGGCTTACCTCGTGAGATGAAAGGCATGTGCACCACGACTCCTCGTTAACATCGTCATCGGAATCGTCATCACCGTCGCAGTATTGGTAACTCTGTAACAAAACCAAATTACTGAAATAAAATACTACGAAACCTTCACTTATTATTACTGATACATAAAAAACACTGATGTTATAAATAGGAATTGTGTCTGCGGGCTTTTCTCTAGCTTTATAGAAAATATGACGTAAATTAATTAGATGGAGGAAGATTTTTTTTTGTTATATACTTTAAAAAATAGTAGTCGGGCTTCTCTAAGGTATTATACTAAATGTCCAGTATTATATAATATAGATGCGCCCAGTGTACTCAGTAAACAAAAGCATTATTGACAATTTAGTAGTTGAGGAAAACATAAAAATTGTTTCATAAGTCAATTAAGTATTAAAAAATCGAAATTATTTCTAAAGCGGTAAAAATGAAAATATTTCAATGTTCAAGGAATAGTTCAAATTTATTTTTAAATTTAATATTATAATGACTTATACAAATGTAATTAACTCTTATTCAAGGATAGAATGGACGTCACAATAGGAACTTTTATTTTTTTCTATTTTTAATTTAATACTACATAATGTAGAGACTTAATTAAAAAAAAACTAGTAAAAGATATATTTTTTTTAAGTATAAATCAAATTACGGTTCTTATAAAGCCTACCCTACTGATTTAGGTTATTTTATTGTTAAACGTTAATTAATCAAATAACAGTTTACTGCCAAATTTTTTTTTAAACATCTGATACTGATTTATACTGGAATACCAAAGTGCCTAATTAATCAGACATTTGCATATTTCATTATTTTTACTTTCACGTTTTATATCCGTAGGTATTTATTTATGTAGTGTTACAAAGACCAATATTTTTTATACGTTTAAGTTAACCAATTAAAAAAATATTTTTATGAGTCAAATTGATTCATTCGTAGCGCTGTGTACACTCTACACTGGGTACGGAACGGCAAAGTATATTTTCATTTATATAACGTCATCTTACATTTCACAAGCATTTCGGATCGGAAACGTGATCATATTGCCTAATTATAAAATTATATAGACACTGCCAATGCAAAACGCTCTAAGTGGTAGGTAATGCACACACGCCCTGCTGCATTTCTATTGATGACGCCATAACCTCGAATTACATTAGAAATTAAACGTGTTTATGGCCCGCACATACGACGACGGGACAGGCAAGGACTTTTTGTCCGTTACAAATAGAACGGTAAACATCGCCGCCTACAACGTACTAATGTTCGCGTAAAACAACTAGGGACTTCGCGGACATTTCATAACTCTACATTTTTCGCACAAATTTTTGTCCGCTGAAATGTTGTCTGGCCCGTGGCGCACTTTGAGGAATTTCTGTCTAGTATATTGCCTCGTGTACGATAGCTATAACAGTACTTTACATGTACGATAAAAATATAAACAAAATCGATACACTTGACGGTTTTATGCAAATGTCATTCGGATAGCGACTAAGCTGGTAGAGACTCGTTGAAGGCAATTTACCATATTGGGACGCAATCGAAACACAAACGAGCGCGTAATGTGTTATTGGCTGGCATCTATCAGGATAATAACGCATTACGCGCTTTAGTTTGTCATCCAGAACCCTGACCCTGACTGATATAAATTGACAATCTTCTTCGTGTTTTCTCTACACCACGTGACATTAGCGAAATAATATGTGTTCATGTGGTACAACTAAAATCCTAAATGGATTAAAAACAAATAAATAAATTGATATAAATTATTGTACCAACATTATAGCCTCTCATCAATTTACAAACTTGTACGTTTTAACATTGCACTATTAATTTACGTCTCGAGATACTTGAGGCTATCATTGCTATGAATTCAAATGTGACTTTGTCCGTGTTGCTGGAAAGAAAAGTTAACCGATCGTGATGAAATTTTATATGAAGGGATAGAAAGAGGCATTCTGAAAGGTCGAGTTAGAAGAAATACTGTTCCCGACGAAAAGAAAAATAGCTTCTCTGGCATAACAAAGTCCACATCAACGCGAGTAGATGTATAAACATTTAAACAAGTACATTATCTACGTCTAATCACTGGGACATTTTAATTGTGGCCGTGGATAAATTGTATAGGAATTGTCGGGATATTTTTATCGAGGGCCGTCTACCACCTGTCATCCGCTCAGCAACCCGTCACGTACACGCACCGGTAACCTGACGGGTGGTTAGGCCTTTGGTTTTGTCGTTTTAAGATTTTTGCTTAAGCTAAAAAGAAAAAAATCAAAGGTTTCCATTTGATTGCTCGCTTACGTGTCTTTATGAACATACTGTGAAATTACGACATGCTCTTAAGCCCAATTAAAATTACTTTGCGATGTTCGTTTAGCCATAAATTTCAAGTGTAAGCGTCAAGTTTAACAAAGATCGTTGAATGTAAATAAAATTTTCACGGCTCTAATTTCGTAACGTAACTCGGGCATTTATTGGTATCGTCGTTCAAGTTGTCAATGCAACTTATATGAAGTTTTCATAAAGTATAATAGGTACGCGACAGGCAAATCGATGCAGCGTGCCCGGGCACCACGCATGCAACAGGTCTGATCAATACCCGATACTAAATTATACTTTAATTTAACGGTGCCCACTTAGCCGCTCTATAAATGGGTAAAATAGTTTTTCACACCGATCATTTTCGGAAACAAGTTTTAATGATAAAACTTTTTTGTCTACTTTGTCATTTTATCAGAAATAAATAGCTATAAAGAAATTGGAGGGTTTTCGCTTCAATATGTATCTATGTATAATTATCTACGTAACTACATGAAAATACTTAATTATAGAATTTCGATTAAAGTGGTTAGAAAATTTTAAGTCATTATGTAAGGAATATGGTAAAATATTAAGTAAAATTGAACAAATAATATAATTATGTGAAACGAATTTTTAATATATCTGGCCGTAATTTTGATAAATAATGCAATCGCTAAATTGCCTTATATACTGTAATTGTTTTGATTAATATCGCGAGCAATTCTTATCTTTATTTATTCTAATGTTTTATTGCAGATAAAAACTTTGCATAAATCAACATTTTATATACTTTAAGTACAAAATATTTCTACCTTTCAACTAGCTATTAATATAGAGAGAAAAAAACCTTAATCAAAAATATATTAAAACAAAAATCAATTTTGTTTACTTTTATATAAGTTTCAGCTTAGTTTTTTAAGTTTTTAACATTTATACTAAATTCATATTGTAATATTTTAAGTTTAAGCAGCATTGTAACTGAATTTATTTTAAAATTTTTATTAAAGCGATAAAAAGTAAATAAATTTTTCAGCTCAAATATGTAGTATACTATTTTAATAAGGAAGCGCTTAAGATATAAAGCATAAATCGTTAATATCAGTATAATATTGAATTTAAATCATAATAATGTATGCTTATAATAATGAATTGAAAAAAAATGAGTAAAAAACAATCAAAATATAACAATTAATAAAAGTAATCAAATGAAACTTACTGATGACTTTGAGCTACCGCTTCCGTTTCTCTTGCTACTGTCGTCCAAACCTAATAATTTCTCAGCATTTGATGTGGAAGGTACCGTGAACTCTTTACTATCTGAACTAGAACTTGACGCGTTTGAGCTCGACCGACCAGACTGCCCGCTACCATCGCACATATCAGAATCCCCTGAGTGCTCCATAAGATCCCCTTTATACAACTTTCCCTTTGGAAAATCTTTCTTTTCTTGTAAATTACTAGTTAACAGCTTCTGCATAAAATCTACTTTCTTAGGGGGTGACTCTACATTTGAGTATAGAGGTGTTCTTGAGTATATCATATTCTTTATTGTAACGTTACTGCCTTCACAATCATCGTTTTTGCTACAACCCGGTAAGCTAAAATCATTGGTCATCATGTTTGAGAGTGTGGATATGGTTTCTGAACTGGATGCTAGGCTTGAGTTGGCGCTCGAGAGGTTACCGGAGTATCGCGCACCACCAGGCATTTCTCCGTCTACAATCATACTGGAGCAGTGTTTCAGAATTCTGTTCTCCTCCTCGAAGTCCTCGCGCTCGAGGTCATCAATTTGTTGCCTATCACAAGAACTGCCCGACTTCTCGGGCAGTATGTTCTTGCTATCAGTCTCAACATTTTCATATGAGATTTTGTTTCTCTCATATACGTCACACTTGGAATGTGAACATGATGGTTCCATTCTAAATTTAATCTGAAATATATGTTTTCTTTTAAGGGATATTCTTTTCTATAATTATTATATTCGACCTTAACTAATAACACTTACTGTTATTTGCTACTTGTAACTAGTCCTGCATGGATGGGTTTACCTGTAAAGAATAAAACAATAAAATAAACATTTTTTTTACTTTACAACACTATAATATTTAACGCAATTGCTTATTAGTATCAAATTGTACATCCAGTACAATTATTTGCATGTCAAGGTAAATATAATGATGAATTCATAATATTGGTTGAGTCAGTACTAATTTCTCTTTACAATGTAGCCTTAATTTTGATACTAAGAAATTAAATATAAATTCAGTGTTAAAACATTTGGCTCTACATTATTTTACTGAAATGATTATTTAAACACTATGAAGTTTATAACACTAAACATTAATTTACTGTTAATAATTGAAACTTTTGTTAGTATAATTATTCACTATTAGTTTTAATTAAAATCTCCTGTTATGATAGCTTTTCCAAGAAACGAATACGGGCTGTTTCATCATATTTTGACGAAGATTATGATTAATATTATTTGAACTACACCTTAGCTTTATATAATTTGAAATGAAATTATTAGTACACACGTGTCAAGGAAATTCTCAAAAATTTACAAAATATATGGCAACTTTTACTACTTTTTGTTAATTAATCTTTATACCAAACTTAGTTTTATAAAAGTTAAGGTCAGAGTAGTTTTAATAAAACTTTTAAAAGTAATAAAAATGAGTAATGTCTACCAAAATAATAAAATAGAAGCCAATTTTACAATTTCTATGATAGAGTTGAAGCTAAACATGCAATGTACTGGATTTTTTTGCATTTTGTTATTTGTATTATTCAGATGTTTAAAAACTATACTAATAATAAATTTTCTCTCTGCATAAATACATGATACTCTCAGTAATGTGTAGAACATATTTCAAATAAACTTTAAATACTAAAATTAATAATTATTTTAATTATTATAAAATTATAGAATATATTGAAGATAATATAACAATTATAAAAAAAAAAAACATAAATCATACATATTAAATAGCACAAAGCAACAAGTCACTATCATGCAATGTGTATGAAGACAAAATGCACAATACTATACAATCAGTCACACAAGGCCAAAACTGAATACCTATCAACTAAACCACTGTCAGAATCAAGGCCAAATTAATCTTGTTCCTCATTTCATAGAAAAAAAAACTCACGAAAACTAAGTTTATGAACTAAACGCGTGGACATAGAAAGAAACACTGAACTCCTTCAATCACGTATCTCACATTTTTCGTCTGTTGCGAATACAGGAAATCGAACCATGTGTATTTGAGCTAAAAAAAAAGAACATCGACTCCGACATAAAGGTCTCCGAGCGTGAGAATTTTTTTTTTCACGCAGTGCAGGATTCACATGCATTCGTACTAACAAAAAAAATCTCCTGAGGCAATTATCCACGGTTTGTGGCGAAATTAACTGACCTTTTGGTAAAAAACCTATCAGAACCAGCCATTGACCTATATAATAATAGGTATAGTTGTATGCGCAGAAACGCACTGCCAGCTGAATAGCTCTATCTGGGATTTTGAAAGGATAAGGTGTGAAAACATAAAAAAGTGGAATGAGAAATAACGACCCCAACATCCGTCATATAACACTGTATAATTCACTCACCTATACGATTCTTTATGATAATGAATGCTTCATTGGTTCTTCGTGTTATGGGCTTGTTTCAGAAACATAATAATATACAATGTTAAAAATCGTACAATGTTCAGCACTCTATCTTTTCACGAGCAACACGGTGGTAGCCATCCATCAACCATAAACGTGTAGAAAAATTCACGATTTTTGTAGTGAAATATAATCTGTGGTGTTGACTGTAAAGCTATAGACTAATTTTTATTAATCTACTTTAAGGCCCTGGATTCCAGTTTTTTAAGAGTATGGATATTTCACGTATATCTATTTAATTTACAAATTAATAATTATCTATTTAATTAACGATAAACATTATATGAGAATCTATTATAGTTCAGATTAATTTTTATTTGAAATATTGTAATATAAGTTTTTTATTTATTAGTTACTAAACATGGTTTTTGACACTGCATTTGTTATCTGTTCCTGTTGAGTTGTTGTTGTTGACAATTTTAAATAAAATAATAGGTAACCTCAAAGTCTTAATTTGTAATTTGTAATACAAAATACAAATAATATCTAATTCATTGAATTGCATATTTATTATTTATAAAAGGTTATTAAGCAAAAACTAAACTGAATTTCATAAAACATAATACCATATTAGCAAAAAGAAAGAAATGTTTTGAAAACAGTAGAAATTTTATATCATAATGTTTTTATTACTTGACTTGGTTTCACTCGTATCAATGTATATTCTGTTATACTGAACAATTATAATATACAAGTTATTTTTTTGTACTTCAAGAAAATTACAGGCAAAGCAAAGACACCATTGTCATTTGTCATGAGGCCCAGCAAATACTATAATGTAAACACTGTATAATGAAGTTATCCTTATAAATATGTATGTATCATACTATGTTTATTATATCTCAGGAACAGCTAGACAGGATTTTAATCAAAATTTGAATTCACTGATTTTAATATTTTATTTAGTACTAGTAACAAATATAATATTAATAAGAGAATCTAAATCAGAGTAACAGAGTAAACCTTAGTCTCACCATTATTATCTTCACACAAGCAATTGTATATAATTTCATAAATGTTTATATAAATAAATCTTCTAACTCTTCCTAAGTAACTGGGCCAATTTTGATGAAATTTTGGCTATATATGTATAAATGAAATAGGTCCCTGCTCCCTGTATGGTTTCAAAATACAATTGGGCCCAGTAGGTGTTGCTTGTATCAACAGAACAATGTTCGTTGCTCCCAATAGCATGATTATAATTTCTTAGAAATTACTGAAAGTATTTTTACATAAACTTTTATTTACATAGTTTTTCTGTTTGCTTTTATTTATAAAATAATAAACCTTAACTTAGTGCTATAATGATATTAAGCCAAAATCTGTTGCGGGTACTACTAATGATATTGGTTAGGAAATAAAGCTTGTCTAGGTATAGGTATATCACCTTTATACAACATTATATGTATTGTGATCTTTAAAAGGACAATTTTTGTTATGGCAAATATTTTATTTAACTTTTTTGCCATTTAAGATATATTCCTGCCATTTATCATATATTCATATACAAAATGTACAGTTAGGCTATACATGGGTGGTAGCAAAACAAATGTAACTTTTAAGCAAAAAAGCAATGGTTATATTTATTTATTTTAAAACGTGAGGTAGTGGTTCATTTTATATTTATATAAACAATAAACAATAAAAGTGAAATATTGTAGTCTGTAAGTCTGTAACCCACAGAATTAAAACTTCAGAAAAAAAGAAGTACAAGTTTAGTGTGAAAAATCTAAAAAAAAAACTAGTTATTCAAATAAAACAACAGTGTTAATTGAAAAAATAATTTAATTCGTAAAAATGACTGCAATTTTTGTTGAAATGCAAGTGCCATAAAAAAATTTCGATATTACACATTTTGATATTGGTCTAGAATTCTAGATAAAAAGAAACAATAAACTACATCCACAGCACACATGAAAGCTTTTATTCCAAATTATACAACAAAATCTTATTTAGGTAAAATTGGTACAAACACAATGCTGCTTTCGTGTCGCAATTTTCTGTAACGATATAATGTCAACTGTATTGTAACGCTTGTGATAGGTCTTTATTGTTCCGTATTCTCAATGATAAAACATGTTAATAAAAATTAATAAAGAAATAAAATAAAAAAGAAATCAGAGACATAGACCTTTGAATCAAACTCTCTCTCTTCAATCAATCAATCTTGTAATCAAAGTTATAGAGCAGTCACGGGCTTAAGTCGATGTGGTTGATTCATACGACATACCTCAGTTACCAATTTATTACATAAAATTAAAAATATAATAATTTATAAGGTTTAAGATGTGTTGATCGCAAGTCGCAACCCTAGTCGGTGTGGCAGTGAAAGCACAAACTTATTTGAAACTACCAAATAATAGTTATTTTTACAGTCACAATATTTATCTTGTTACTCATTTGCGTATTTAACTTTCCCTTTATTCATTTATTTCTGACAACTTCATACTGCCAAAATAATAAACTTGTGCTTTTTATTTTTTACTGACTGCGATATAAAAATGGTGTGTTAAATCATGCTACATTTTAGTTATGCTGATTGCTCTATTACATCAAAAGTATTATATAACAATAATATACGACAGTAATAAAGTCTTAGACGAAGCAAATTTCAAAGCAGGATGCTGAACGAAACAAAGTTGCCTTTATTGTCTCTCTTTGAATAGAGGCAAGAACGTAATTCAAAAGCTTAAAATTTAACGTAAAAAAATTACATTCGTTGCACACTTAAGTATTTGCTAGCTATTAAAAAATGTTGTTAATTTAACATGGCTGTCTTTTAAAATAGGTACACGGGTACACGGGAACACGGGTAAGCGACTTCGACTGCGCTATGTTTCGAATCATTTATCAGAATTGTTTTGTAATTTAGCACAGTATTAAAGTGCATTTTCATGTGACGCTCGACGCTGGTTTCCAGCGTCAAATTCGGTCACACGATGAGAATTTAACAAGAATTTTTCTATTTAATACATACGTACGTATGAAATTATGTTTAAAAAAAACATTACCCTCTCTCTAACACAACTTTTTTGCTGCTATTTATTTTACACAATAGGTATATATGATATTTTTGCAAAGTTAAATATTGTTTAGTTTGAAGTTCGTTAGCGCCAAGCGTCACATGAAAATGCACCTTTAAAGGAGGTAATAATCTCGACACTCGGACGGACTAACTGACAGACGGACGGACAGACACCGATACTGTCACTGACACACATGTGATATTAATTACTACGCAAAGAAAAAATTAAAGATCCTATTTTGAAAGCTTTTGCCAAGACATTATTGTATTCAAATGATGATGTACGGGTCCATTGTCAAGTATCTCAAAAACAAAAACAATTTGTATGTAATAGACAATAAGCCAATCCGTCCTCTTCGTATTTGACAAATTAAAACAATTTCGTTGTTTATATTTATTTGCAAAGTATATGTAAGATTTAAGCGTTAACATCTTCGCATAAAACTTTTTATCTCACGGGAATTTAATCCATCACGAAATTTGATTTAGTATTATTTAAAATTTGAAACTTCGATGATGGAACTTCGATAGAAATGTTATCATATAACTTTAAACGAGCACTATATATTTATATAAATATCTATAAATCTTTAATTTTTTTTCATCTACTTTGGAAGTGGCTGGGCAAAATTTTGATCAGATTTTATTTTTAGATTAATTTTTTAAGGTTTATCTTGTATCTCAAGATGGCGTCACGAAACCCCAGGTACTAAATACTTACATAACCTAACGATATAATATATAATACAAATGTACTATCTATATATGTATATATTTTAACTTCGTTTTCTGTTTACGTTTAATCAAAACAAAAACTATAACCATTTCTGTAACTAATTTGAAGTGTGATAAAACAAATTTCTCTTTAAAACAAATTTAAAAAAGAACCGTTAATATAACGGAGACATAAGCTTTAAGTGGAGTCGTTATATTTTTGAAAGTAATACCTAAGTCATAAGAATGAGGAATCAGAAAAAGCCTCTAAAATCTATTGTATTGTAACGAATTAAAAGAAAAAAAGAAACTTATTTTTGCCACCATTTAGAAGTTATTTTTTAAATAATTAATACATATATTAATAGAATGAAGATTTTAAAAGAATTGTAAGCGTTTAAAATATGTTTCTAGTAAGTGAATTCCAAGTGAACTTCAAACGGACTTCTATATATGTACCTACTTCATTCGACGTAACAATAAATATTTCTATAACCCTAGTACGAGTTTTGAAGATTTTCAACAAAGTTATTTTGGGTTTTTCGATGGGTATTCTTTCATACATTAACTAACACTAACAGCGCCTCTAGAAAAAAATGATTACAGGTGCTGTTAGTAAATGCAAGAAAAATTAGTCAAAGTTGTACTGTTTGACTAATTTTGCTTGCGTTCGACAAACGAGCCAATTCGTTATCGAAAACTTTCTTAACTCGTACTAAGGCTAGAGTACCATAAAGCAAGTAGTTCCTTTTTAGAAAAAATCTCTAAATAACATAGATATGTCAAACTCACACTACAAAACGAATATTGCTTTTTGACGAAGGTACTTACAGGCGACTACGACCTTTTAATTAAATGGCCGCTTATATAAGGTCGTCTTAACAATTTTTTGTTAATTATCGAATTCATTTATTCATAATTTGTTCGTTCGCGCGACGACGCAAAGAAATTATGATGGCGCTACTATCACAAGAACTCAAACGACCTAAAAACTTTCATAGCTTTTATTATAAAAATACCACGCTTGGCACAGTTGGAGCCAACATCCAATTATCTACTTTATATTTTTTGATATTTAAAGTTGGGGCTATTTAAGTTCCCATCACATAACGTCTTTACAAGGCTAAACGCAGGGTCATGATTCTAATAGTACAGAACATTTACAATATTCGATTCGATACATCGATACTCCTTGATTTATTTATTTTGAAATTTTACTCGACGATGTGTTCCCTAACTACATACATACTATACACATATGTCTAACATTCGTTATTTAACTATTATTTAAGGCTGTAAAAACGAAAGATCACAGGAATCTGTAGCTACTGCACGCGAGTTAATAGGGATAAGAAATCCGGTTGAACTTTGTGCATTTTTAATTATATTATTACGCTAAACGGAATGCTTTGTGCACAGATATAAAAAAAATATTATCTCTCAAGAATTGACCTATCTAGGGGCGCATACGCGAGGCGAGCGTACGCTATTGTTGTATTGTACATATTGACAATTTAACACGCTATTATGCTAAGTACACACGTGATGATTTCGATCTACGGCGTTTCGTTCGATCAGTATTCGTCTTATAGTAAACGTGTGAGCTATTGATATAACGTTATAATTGAGATACAGCAATTTACGTATATGTCGAATTCTGTGATTAAATCGATACACAAGTTAATCTCAATTTTTCTGTTTATTTTTGCTATACATTAAAGACATAGATTATGGCCAGCGCTATAACCTATGTTGCTTTTTAGGTTTTTTTTTTAGCTCACACATACTGAAAAACGAATACTGATTTATTTTTAACATAAGAACACAATACATCTAAATTGCTTATAAGACGTCGATCAGAGCGGATCTTAACGCTACGACGCTAGACGGTGTGTACGACTGTCAGCGCGACGCAGTCATCCGGCAGCGGCGGTACATCGAGCAGGAAGCGCTGCAGCGCTGCGTAATAGTCCGGTCTAGTCCACGTGTCGTCATGGCCTCCGCCAGCAAGCACTGCCAGCCGCTTGAGGGGCGCGCCGCAGCGCATGAGCAACTCGCGGCCCATTCGCGGCGGAACAAGCGCGTCGCAAGAGCCGCACACGACTAACGTAGCGCTTGACACGCTCGATATCTTGCGCAACGACATGTACTGAAAGATGAATATTACATAACTACCATGTACGACTGCCCCATGTAAAAATGATGATGAGGGCACCAAAATAGTAATATGTAATAATAATATGTTAGTTTGCTAAAATCATTTAAATTGTTAATGTATCTTTATTTGAGTTTAGAATCATATTCAGAATTGGTTCTCCCCAAATAAAAAGATCTTTACATTGGCAGGAATTAGGAGTAATTTCAGTTTTTGCTGAGGGTGCCAAGAGCCACCATTGATAAGTACTGTATTACTACTGTAGGCACTGTAGGCCACCTTGTAATCTGGCCCGATATCTGTTCCTTACCCTGGCTCTGCATTAATTATCCGAAAAGTTGGTCGGACTCTAAGGGGCCAACTGTGCTATGTTACAACAACACTCACCTTATTCTTATGACAAAACATTGGTAGCCAGTTTAGACATCTCCACTTGAGTAATATCTTGGCCATATCAGGTATACTCGTAAATGTATTTTCGACTATTAACGCCCATACTTTGTTTTTGTACTCTAAACGGGACGCCAAATCTATAGCCACGGCACCACCTACAAAAATAAAATATTTATTTTTCTGGTCTGCTTTTATAATAAAAAAAATATATTTAAATTAGTTACCAACCTAGGGATCTACCAAATAATATAATTTGACTGCGGTCGATATCATTTCTTTGCATGATGTAGTCAAAAGCAGTTTGAGCGTCCATATACAGACCCTGCTCTGAAGGTGAACCCTCGGATAGCCCATACCCTCTATATTCCACTAGTAGTATATTAATATTTAATTTGTGATAAAAACCAGAAACATTTGACAATCTGAAACAAAATTCATAATCAATGATAACATAAATATAAAATCATGCAATCAGTATTCAATGACTCGAGTCCATTGTTTAAAAATAAATACAAACCTTTGTCCCATATTCCCAGCATTGCCATGAAAGAATATCATGGTTGGTCTGTGATTACTATTTGTAGCTTGTTTAATAAGAAACATGTGAATTTTAAATCCATCCTTACTCTTTATCTTAACACTCTCATATGGTAATTTAAAGTTACTCGGTTGCAGGACGAATACCCTCGAGTCCGGTGGATCATTGGGATAATATAATAGAAGATCCTGGGCATTGTACAGTATACCTGTTGGAAAAATTAATAAAAATGTTGAGAAGTGCGTAATATATAAACAATTAAATTGAAATTTAAATTAAAAACTGAACAGATCAAAAACCCTAACAGGTAATTCAACAAAAGACACAGAAATATCAAAATTCAATAAGGAATAATATGTATTTGAAGTTGTTATTTGGAGTTGAATGTTTTCACATAGTACAACTGATTGCAACTTGTAAAAAATCTTTGGAAAAACATCCTTAAAATTCAATAAGAAATAAAGTTTAAGTTTCCATATTCATTATTATTAATTATATCATAAATATAGAATTTGGTGTTCAGGCTCATGAATAAAACTGATATTAATACTGTCACTATGAGATTGGATCAATGAAAGTGGATTTTACTTGACTTGGATTATATAAAAATCCTGTCACTGACTAGTTAGAAATATTATTACTTGTTAGACTTAAACAGTTTAATTTGTAAAGGAAAACAAAAGTAGTAAATAGTATTGAGTAAAGGCTACTTGTAGAAGATCCCTAAAATACCACTTGCACAAGCAACATACTACGCCCATTTTTTCCTAGAGAGCAAGGATAAGGTAACATCAATGTATGACCTTAATGTTTTATTAGTCATGGGTCTGATAGAATTTCCTGATTGCCTAAAAATAGTTTATTTTAATTTTACTATTACATGAGTATCTTAGTCAACAATTGCTCTGGTGTAGTGGTGCTGAATGCGCTATTACCGCTGGTGATCACGGGTTCGATTCACGCTTGGGGCGGCTGTTTGTATTTATATAAACATTCGTTTCTAGGTCTTGTCCTTTGTGTTGTTGTGGGTTTACCTACAGTGCCTCGGAGAGCACGTAAAGCCGTTGGTCCCTGTTGTTATCAAAAACACCAGATAACAATTGTTACTTATAGTAGGTAATATTCTAGTCTAAATGGTTACTGGTTGCAGAGGTCAGATGGCAATCGCTTTGCATATAAATCAGTAACCTGTTAAAAATTTAGGCTAGAATAAAGTAGACCCTGGCAAAGTCTGGGAAAAATCCTAGGAAGAAGAAGACATGAGTATATTAGTCCTATGTTATGTTAGCTATCTGTACACATAATTATCTACTTCTAAAGCTATCTAAAGCCAATTTTGTTTGAGTGTTCTATAAAATTTTGTAATGTACTATTAATTGTTCTTTAACTTTACATCACATTTAAGAGTGATTTATTTAATGTACATTACAATTGTAACTTACTCAAATGCAAAAACAGTTTTTTTTCTTCCAAATAGGTTTTTATATTATGCCTAGTTTTGGACATTTTACTTTGAGTAAGAGTTCATAGATCCATTAGGATATATTATTTGTCTATATTAGCAGTAAACTTAGGTAGCCCAACTGTCTCTAGTAAAATATTAATTAATTTACTGATATGTGATATTAATGTAATTCATTTCGGCTCACTTGTATTAATTTATACATGCAAATTTTGCGTTATAATAAAACTTTTCTTATGAATACTTAAAATGATAAATGAAATTCATAATACATATATTTACAACAATATTATAATACTAAAATAAAACAAGATAAGATAATGACATACCTGATACTCCGAAACTGAAGACAGTGAGTCCAAGAAAAAACCCATAGAACCAAAATATAATAGCACTCGAAAATAAAGTGAATGTGGATACGACCCATAGCCTGTACAATAATACTCGGAGAATGTGATACATTATCTAAATCTTTTAAAAATCCTACAAAATATCATTTTCTTGACTATGATTATAATCAAAGTATCTTGATATGAAATTATTGGATCACTAATGCACCATTTAATTAATGAGATTTAATACATTGTACATCGTATGTGTGTATAAAAATAAATATCAAACTGGACGAAACGATTGTAAACTTTTACTCATTAATAAAATATTCATTCACTTATTAATTTGTCGACTCGATTATAATTATGTTTTCTTTATTATTGAAAGGTTATATTATAAGGCAATAGACGAACTGACAAATCAGAAGTCAGTAGAGTCTAGAGTAGCGGTGGGCGATTATGAGATATACTAACGAAATCTCTCGATTATGGAAATGTCTCGAGATATCTCGATTAT
>DVXP01000848.1:0-17478 GCA_018235645.1 Junonia grisea | reverse complement strand
GAAAAGTTAGTTTTTGCCTGTCAACTGAACAAAGGTCTTTGTTCCCGGTTTAAATTACATTTTGTGAGTATATAATATGAAGAATACTGCAATCAAAGATATTAAGGTACAATACTCGAGGCAATATATTCAGACAATAAAATATCCAGATTGTAGGTACGTCAAGGCAGCAGGCGACAAAGAAATAATTTATTAGTAGGCGCAGACTTACTGCAGACAGCTATTGATCGATGCCTTATTCCTTATTGGCGCAAATTATATCAGGTGCTTTCATATCACTGACATTTATGAAATAATAACAACACATTAACTTATACCGGTAAGGTGATGTGACATTAAAAACAAAAGCAAAATTACAAAAACCACCGTCTGTTATTATATTTACGTTTTTCGCAAGTAGGGATCGATTCGGCAATAATTAAGTATTCAGTCAAATATTAAATTTTGGCAACTATTACAATAGAAACACACTTATTGTCTTTAAAAGATCCGAAGTGTTGTCATAAGTAGATTAAAATAACTCGTCACGTAATGAATAAAACGAAAAAATGCTTGACGTTACATCATGACGATACTTGACATGACGTGAAGTATACAGCATTAGCGTACAAATTTAAGAATAAGTATGAGATGTGCAATATAATCAATATTATGATATATGTAAACATAATGTACACAAATGTAGAGCAATGGGTACAATACGAACATTTTTTACAAAAACTGTAAAAAGACAAACTAAAAAGTGAGAAGAAAAAAGCAGCAAAATTAATAAATAAAAGGCGTCCAGAGCAGAGCAGTGTTACATGAACAACGGAAAAACAAGAGGAATTGTGTTACGAGCAAAATAAATTATTATCACTTGTCGTAACATGGAAAATATTACGAAGATGTTACTATCTAGCATTTAATTTTGCATTAATTCCACCAAGCGAGAATCAACTCTAAACCAATTGTTGTACGACTCAAAATCATTTGTTGAATTAATTTCATTATCCCTTCCTTAATTGTTACAGCAATAACGTTTAGTTTCGTTTGTTTTGCGATTTTGGACACTTCATCGTTATCCTATTTTATACTTTATATTTCATATAAATAGGGTTTAAATTTGTTTGTTTTATTTGCATTGGATGCAGTCCCGACCGCCCGCTGAGCGCATTCGAAGTGATCACAACAAATCATCCAGTCGTTACTCGTACTGAGTACACACTTACATAAATCATTTATAATTTTTAATTGATTGCACTCTTGTAATTATTTTGGGGTTGTTAACTTTTCATTTTTCGAAGCAATTAAATTGTTATTTTTTATATTAAGATTAATTTTAATGGCTTGTTTATTTATGTGATGGCAAGAATTTATTTTTCTTGCCATCACATAAATAAAATGCATCAACCCATAAAGGGTGTAGCTTCTTTTGTATAAAAGAAGATAGGAGAATTATATCAAAGGAGCATATAAAACAGCGGCAAAACAAGCAAGCTACTCACTTGATGTTTAAAGAAAAAGTATTCTGCCTCATCTTAGGAGCACCAGAGAACCAACAAATAGTTTCACATTTTCAAAAGCAATTATAAGTAAAAAGGAATATCCACTATATCACATATTTTAAAGAAACCCATGAGAGTGTGGTACTGCGCGTGCCAGCCTATATACGGGTTGTGGTCAACGGACTAAAGATAGACTCTACCACAATAGAATTGTACTTTAATTAAAGTACCAAATATATAAATACATCGTTTCACACTTAAGGCAATCCATGAAGGTTTTATAATTGTTGAAATGTTGGTAAAGCCAGTCAATATAACATAACTATGCAATCGCTACTTACAAAAGTCAAAAAGCACAAAATTTCACATACAAACATAAGCAGAATCCCCAAAAAATTTGATGTAGAATGCGCAAACTTTACGCATCTAAAAAAACAAAAATGTACCAAACGTTATAAATACGTATTTAACACTTTTTAAGAAAATCCGCGCAGGTTCTATTAATATTCCTATTGAGTAGACAGCCAGATAAAATAACGTACGCATCGTAAGCGAACACATTACAGAACTTTCAAAAGAGAACGAACATAACTTCACACATACACAAAAGCAGAATCCCGGTAAATTAGGCGTAGAATGCACAAAGAATGAAAGCGCGAGTAATTTTCGTAAACTACCGTCATGGGAAATTTCTTTATTCAGATCTTTGTGCTCGGAGCCTTATTGCATACGTCAAGTTATGGCAAGTCTATGATGCATTGCGCTGCATTTGATTCACCGTACCACATGGGGATGGTATAATTTAATAGCACTCTTTGTATTGACTAGCGCCGCGCTAGTGATGGGATGAGGATTATCGATATTTGTATTGGTGTGGAAATAGTTTTATATCTGTTATTTATTAATGTATGTTTATATGCTTATGTGTTAAGGATCAGACTTATTGCCTTTATATCATAATATGATACGTTACATATTGATACTTGAAAATAACTCTATACAGCTTTTTACACAAATTTTGAACTCAGAGCACGGTGTGGCATAATTAAAGTTTATATGGAAGATTATTCACAAAGATATTTTTGCTAGACGTGCAATAAAGCCTAGCTGTAGCTCACTATTAACAGCCCGCACTCGGACTGCTGCTCGACCCAGGATATACCAGATCGAAATCTACCACTCTCATAGAATAGCGGTAATAAATAGTGTAAACTAGTTCAGAAGGGAATACCAAAATTGTTTATGTGCACACGTATCTCTCCATATATCTTTTCACCTTGACATCAACAACCGTCGCTAGGTATATTTCGTCCGGTAAGCCAAAATGGCTATATGATTACAATACTTCAATCTCAATGGTTGCGGATTCAAATCCCGGTTAGCACCTCTGACTTTTCAAATACTAGGTGTTTAAACTCATCCTGCTCATCCTTCCTCATAATTTATTTCTAAAAAAAAAATTATTTAAGTTAAATATATTTATATAAATGGTACATCAATAAAGTCTCATTATATAATCGCACGCGGCGTGGGGCGAAATAATTTAATACTCATGTCCACTATTAGCGAGTCGGTATACACTATGTATATATGTATGTATGTATGTGTATCAATTTATAGTATTCTTGTCAGTGGTAACTCGTTAACGCGCGGTCGTGTATAAATAGGGACCGCCCGGGTGGGAGCGGAGTTGGGATATTGAAACTATATTTCATATGAATCTCATAGTTTTCACAGATTGTATCGTCATTATTGATGTAGGTTTATTCTAATGGCTTATAATAATATCAATCACTGACTGTTGACTGGAAAATATCTAATTCTATTTCAGTTTAGACGTTCGATTTTAGTATTAAAATTCAGATACTTTTTAAAAAATAGGGCCTTAAAGAAGAAGAATGATTACTATTCAATGCAAAACTAAAACTTAAAAAAACTTCAGTTCCTATGCAGGCGAAATCGCGAAAACCTTTGTATATTTTGTTACATAACATCAATATGTGAGCGAAGCCACGGCAAACCGCTAGTTTATTTATAATTTATATAAATAAGCCAGTACAAAAATAGAAAATTAACCAATTAACGAGTTCTTTGTGCGAAATCCCAACAGATTTGCACTCGAAAAAAAAAACAGATAGAAAAAATTAAATCTCAAAGAAGAAACTCGAAAAAGGGACCATTATCTCAAATTAATCTCGTCAGAACCATCCACGATGAGGGAAAATAATTTAATTTCCACGTTTTCACTCGAAAAACTGGATGGCACTTGAAAGAGTACACCGTTTGAGTCTTGTATGAAAAAGCAATTAGAATAATGATTTTGAAGGGCCTTTAACTCTTGGGGAGAAGAGACCAATTTAGAGTGACTTGATTTACAAAGAAAACGTCAGGTGGAGATGGGCTAAGTTATGTTGGTCATGGATGAAGAATGGCCTACCTATTTCATTGTTGGATCTCACTCGGGGCGCTAAGATTTCGTCCACAATCTTTTAATACGAAGTGTCTTCGATGTCTTTATTGAGAGATTTTCGGGCTTCGTTTTTTCGACAGGTGTTGTTATCCTCAAAACTTCTAGTAAACCTCTTTAGGAGATTGAATGAAAATATGTTTATAATGGAATATTTATTTATTTTTCCGTGAGAGTTTCCTTGTTATTAAGTTTATCAATTTTCCTCGATAGAATATTAGATAGCTTTTGTTCTTGTTAAGTGATCTCTCGAAAAAGTATACATTTATCTTTACATGCATAAATAAAACATAAAATGTTCCTAATTCTTCTCTTTTATAAATCCGTAGTCTTTTCTCGGCCACGGTCTATTTCTTTTGACAAACAAACGTTTAAACTTATACTTCCTATTCCTGAAATCACCCAGTCCCAAAATCAGAAATATTTATAACCCAAAACCACTACTAAATAACTCCGTTTAGCTTTCCATCCCCGTCAATAAAAAAAACAACAAGAAACTAGTACCGAAAGTAAGTCCCAAGTAATCAATGAAATGATTTCCCAACGAGTTTTTAACCGGCACTTCGGTACTCGAATTAGATGTCGTGTCACGTCGATTTTCCAATTAACCCACGGCCAATAAATTATACTTGCAAAGGGAAAGAATTCGTAATTCTAGTGGCACAAGTGTCACTTTGGTTATTTGCGTTTTTTTCTATTGGTCCAGGTTGTATTAGAGTGGCTGGATGGGACTTGGTTGAGAGTTGGAATCACTTTTATCGAAGTGTGTTATAACTTTATAATTCTAAATTGGTTTCTATGTTTTAGTGCCTGCACACTATTTTTCAAATACAAATTTTATTACATTATGTTCTTTATCTATATCAACAGCCAGGAAACTGGAGACCGACACAGTGACCACTACTTTAGCTCTATATATATGAAATCATTTACTTCTTAATTTTACATACAGTCTTCATTAATTAAGACGTTCCCAACACATAGTAAAACATGTATTTTTCTTAAATCTCCTTATAACAATAACTTATATGAGTTAGTCTTAAAAAACTGTTGATCCAAACCGCAGAAATAAACCAGGTACTAAACATTAAAAAATATATACCTTACCCACAGGACCACATCCAGTAGCCCCAAATATCATTCCCACTAACTTTTCACACGAACCAATTAGTAAAAGAACCGATGGCGAATTAGAGTGAGTGGAGCAAAAACTGGAAGGCAATTTCCTGAGCACGGGTTTTGAATCACAATGGAAGATACGGCAGTTACATTGTTTGAATATTTCGTTGTCTTGACTTAATATTGGCTTTGTTGTTTATTATATTTTGTTTATATTATAAACAGGAAATTATCACATCTTTTTATAAATTTATTTTAGCTATTAACACCTTTAGGACTGGACTTTCATAAACTAAATTCGTAGTGGATTTCTACGTAGAAGAATTATACATATCAAATTTTGAACACCATGTATTTTGGATAACTTAATCGGCATTAGTAGTTGTTATAATAAATTGTGAATCTCCTAAGAACTTGAAAGTGGGACAATGAATAAAGTTTATATAGGCCACATCAGTTTCTTCTCATTGTTTACCTACAGAATTACAGGATGTTTTTAAAGGTGATCCAGGTCTACCCTTTCTGTTATTTATTTCTATTTAGGATAGCATAGTTTACAAAATTTATACTAGTAGGTATTTTTAGCGAAACGTAACCTGCTTGTCACTAACGTTGATGGTTTTTATGAGGCATACATAAATGTATATGATTGGTCCAAAAAAAAAAATAGAAATGAACAAGACTTTTACCCGGTGCTAACCCGGATTTTAAACGGTAACCATACGTTAACACATTCTCCCCACTGGCTAGGTGTCTACATGACAGAAATTATCTCAATACAACTCACTAGTTCAAGATAGGAGGATAAGAAAGGGAATGGAGGACGTCTTAAAACCTGAAGTTGGATTTCAAACTGTAACCTTTGCTTAAAGTTGTCCTGTCCACTGGACTACCACGTCAACTAATAAATATACCGCAAAGTGTTACAAAATAACTGTATACCTCAAAACAAAGGAATTAAAGACGGAGGGATAAAAGACATTCGAAACCGCTTACACGGATTTGAAGCCGTAACTATCAATTGAAGAGTCTGCCTCAAGCAATATTCTTAACATCTCAACTTCTCATAAAAATAGCTCAAAGTATATCACTACAGCGGCATATATCAAGATATAGGAATAAGAGGTGGAATAGGATGTTTGAAAACCCGGTGCTATCACAGATTTTTAAACATAAGAATCATTCGAGATCGAAGTGTTTTAACTAAATTACCCCAATCGCTAATAAAAAATATAGTAATAAATATAATAAATGCAGTTGTATAATTCAAGGCAGAGGAGTAAGTGATGGGGAGGACTCCTGCTAGGGTATTGTTTTTCTTCTTCTACCACGTCTAATAATAAAATAGGTACCACAGAGTACCTCTAAACAGCTGTATAAGTTAAGACAATGGGAGGAGCAGTGAACGTGCGAAGCGATCCCGCAGCCTCTCCGTTTCCGTGCTGGTGGCGGCCATCGCAGGGGTTTTTAGTGAGTACAATCTCACATAACTCAACATCCCTCCCAGGAGTCGGGTATCTATGAAGATTTAACAATCGTCAACAAAAAAAGGTCAAGACAAATAAGTGATAAAGAAGAGTCTTACTAAGGTATTCTGTCTTTCTTCTTCTACCATGTCTAATAATAAAATACCACGAAGTATCAAAAACAGCTGTATAGTTCAAGACGTGCTCCATCACACTCGCCTCATTTCCGCAGCTATCATCTTTTCACACGCGAAACTTTAATATTTTCATTTTCACAAAAGAAACTAATTACATCCAAAACTCAATCCTAACGTTTTATAATAAGGTTTATTTTCCATTAACAGACAGATGTGCGTGAAAATTGAACGCATAAGTTACAAAAAGGTACTGTAAGTATCACTTGGAAGAATAACCCTTTACGTGCGATGTGTAGTTTCCCAGAGTGTTCAGTACTCGTAAACAACATAAGCCCCCGAACAATTTGCGAAAGAATACGTTTTATTTTCTTTCATATGAACAGAATTGTTTGGCGTATGTTTCAACCGTGAAATTAGGGATGTGTTCTGTGTGTGCTTATAAAGTTTGCGTTAGTAACATTTTTGTCCTAAGGGTCTTTTGTGTACCGTAAATTTGTATTTTCTTAAAACAAATTATTTATTTAAGGTTTCGTCAATTGGTTATCTTAGAGTCAGTTGGTTCATTACAGTAAAGTAAAAATATTTATTGAAATAAAAACCTTTTGTTTATTATTACTTAACCCTTAGTAGGTATAGATAAATTACTTGGATAGTTTCAGTCACTCAATGATATAAGAAACGATATTGGACGAAAAACAAAGAGAATTCTCATACAATTAAGGATAGATCCCAAATTGTGTTTGGGCTTAATCAATCAAAGATTCCTCCACTGCACAGCAGTGTACGCCCAAGTTCATTAGGGAATTAGTCGACAAACTATTTTCTTTATTCTTTGTTCTAAATAAATTATAAGATATCATTCATTTAATAATAAATGTGTTTAAAAAGTGTAACAAAAATAATTAAAAATAAACGATGTAGGATAAAAAATATACTTTAAGATCTTAATAAATATCGAAGCTTTTAATGGTAATAAGAGCCTGTGTTTTTTTGTATTTTATCCTATCATCCTATTTTAATAAAAATAATGCCAGTAACTTAGTAGCTTAAATATAAAATAAAAAATACAGGACAATATTTATGTTTTCTATTTATAATTTTAATTGCAAAAAGTCGGCATTTGCCTTATTAAATTACTTAAACTCTGTTTATACAACTTCAGTTTGGAGAATTGAAATTTTACATACTTAAAACAGACACAATAATATAAACATATACAAATTTTAAGATAAAAATATATATTCTGATTGTATTTGTAGAACTTGGCTACATTTACAACTTATTGTTTTATTACACAAACCTGATATAATACTGTATTGGGGTTTGAATGATTGTCTATCGGGGATAGAAAAATTACGACCAATAATAATATTTCACGAATAATAAATAGAATTAGAACAAACAGCCAAACGAGGAAATTGTATTAAACTTTGAGTGATTGTTATTTGTAAAAATATGTAATGTAATTGTTAAAAATCCATTAAATTCATTACATAATGTACCTACTTCATTCATACCATTGTATGGCTAAAAAGAGTGAAAAGTTATGAATGAATAACACAATAACTAATAAATTTTCTTGCAAATTTTCCTTCTTCTTATTTTCTTCAAAATTAGTTGACAAAGGCGTTATTCATTATGCCCAATAAAAAGTCGTATCCATTTATTGCATCAGGCTTTATAAACAAATATTGGCATAAACATTTCACAGCGTAAAGCTGATTACTAATCAACAGTTGTAAATGGGTTCAACAGATTTAATAAATTGTCGACGGTCCCGACAGTGTATCCTCTAACAAGTCTATAACGGTCATAATCACCTGTCAATGTGTCACAGGCCACTGTACAAAGTGAACGGGTTGGTTCTGGCCGCTGTCATGGGATTTTTGACCTAAAGTGCTGAACATTAGACTAATGCTTGCGCTCCATCCACGTCCTCTGCGAATTCTCCAGCTAGCCGCACTAACTAACCCAGGGTTGGTCAACCTTTTAAATATTTTGTTAAAAAATATTGTTTGTAAAATTAGTAATGAAACAAATCTTGTAAATACGATACTTTAATACGTCAGGTAATAATTGCTTAACTTAACAGCTCAACTTTAAATTTATGTTAAAAATTAACATAAAGTTAATATTTATTTTACTGATTAAATCGCTAAACGCCATCAGTTTAGTCACATTTTAATGATAAGTAATATAGCAAAATAGAAAATCTTATTTAATACCTAAATAACTTCTAAGTTAGAAAGCTCATATTGTAAGAAATAAAAGGAATAGAGTCTATCTAATCTTAATTTTCTAAACAAAACTTCTATTAAAAATATAAAAAGAAAAATATCTTTAAGATAAATTCTTATTATAAGCATAATACATTGAAAACATCCATGTTTGCTAGCCAAAGTTATCTAATAAGTTTCACTGGAAGTTTTGCTTCACATTTATAACATGACAGTATGGAAAATTAACTAATATCCTGTTCTAAATGGAAATACAAACAGTACGAAACCAAAAATCACATCAACTGACAATTCATAAATAGAAAACTAGACTAAACACTAAATTCGATGTTATTCAGCGTCCACTACCTATTTCATTTCAAAATATCGTTCCCATTTTATAATAACTTTACAAACATGACGGATAAATAATAAATAAAAAAATAAAGGAATTAATTTTACTTACGAAGTATTGTAATAGCTATTTATGTAGTGTTTTGAAAGACTCATACTTTTGTTTTTGGCTTATAGTTTACTAATACAACTACAAGTCATTATTTATTGGGCTGGCTCAACAGAGAAACAAGCTCGTATAGAAGATTGACGTAAAGGAAATGATATTGCTGGATTTTATACGATAACAGAGAGAGTTGGCAGTCCAGTCCTTCTTTTACTTTCTAAACTCTTAATCCCTTATAATATTTTAAGACTGGCAGTACATTTTAGTAAATACTGTGGTGTTGCAAATGTATGTAAACGGCGTTGTTCCTGTAACATCTATTAACCCGCATGCTTATTTTAAAAAAAATACTTTACTACTTTATGCTCTATCCTTACAAGAGCGCTAACCAAACCATATTTGTTTATCTTCTAACCCGTATACTATTTTTTATTATAATCAGTGTAAAATAAAAGTAGTGTTTAACAAATATCACAATTTGAAATTAAATGATAATTCAAAATAACCTTGAAATACACACAAACCGCAAACGTTTCGAACCCCTGAATTTACCTAGTTATGTATGCATAGCTGTAATTCTCGCCATCGAGGAAGGACAGCGCACGAAGCGAACTAAATTGCTTAATAATGTCGCAATTTCTTAAATTTATTAACTTCGAGGCTTTAGCATTGTGAGGGACAATACCGAACGTTGTTTAATGAAGTCTTAAAGGTTTACAACTCAGGAACTTGCGGGAAACGCGAAATATTGTCGACGTTCATTATATTCTGTTTGGCTTCACTGAAATTACGTTATATTGTGTTGTAAAATGAATATTTATAGGTACAAGAGGCCTGTTTACATATTTACTACGAATAATATTTAAAAAATATTAACTTTGTGAGTCCTTCTCCATATAAGGTTCAACTGTGCCAAATTTCAAATTCCTTCTTTCGTCGATTTTTCGTGAAGATGCATAAGAAACTATCGCTTCACGTATTAATATTTAGAAATTTTTAAGTTAAGCTACACCTACATGGAATAATGATGTCAAGTTTCGTTATGGTAGAGCCTAGCTGTAGTTAAGTTTATACAGAAAATAAAAAGTTCCTTATAAAAAGATAATTTGGGGTGATTTCAAAAGGTCAAAAAAATCTGCGGGTCAGATTAATTCGTCCATATTAATATTACTAATATAAAACATAACTAATTCCTAATCATCTTTGTTTAATCTATTTATGTATCCCCACCTAAACCGCTGTACCAAACTCGATAAACGTTTATAGAGATTTAGATCGAACCTTGTTTGTAGAAGGTTGGCAGAGTATAAAATTTGTGTTGAAAACAAAATTCCTTTTTCGACTCAAAATAGCCTACGTAGAAGAAGTCACACTAACAGACTAATACTCTATTAAAGATGACAGACTAAGGTATGAAAATATCTTAACTATTACCCATTGCCTTCCAAGACCACCCTTACCGTGATGACAGGAGATGTTCCACAGATAAGAACCTCATAACCATCTTTACTGTTAATTGGACATTCCGATCATGACAAAATACGAGAGATGAAAATATTCAACTATGATCCTTATCCCCATTAAGATAAGGTTGCTTTTTCCTTGTCACGTAATTCGAAAGTAAGAATGACAAACAGTATTAAAAGCGACTGTATAGGGATTGCTATGTAAATATTATTTAAAAGAATGATACGTCGTATTAAGGATGTGTGGTATTGTCTCATAGTATTGTTTTTTTTTTAAGATGACAAAGGCACTGAATGTACTGAATCATTTTGTTGCGTTCAAAGTATTAAGTTGCCTTTTGCTCTTTTGGAAGAGAATTTTTTCTTTCTATTTTGGAACGAACTGATCCAGCAGGCGTTGTATTAAGTAATTTATGAATTAGATATCGGCGGTTGAAAGGCTATTTAGTCTAAGCACCATTTTTTGACATATATATTTTTATACGTATTTGGATGGAGAAAAATTTGCTGATTTTAAATACGTATGTCAAAAAAAAAGGCGCTTAGACCAAATAGCCTTTCAATCGTCGATATAATTACTTTACGCATAGAACAGTATGCAGTAAACAGTTATCTCAAATTTCATGGTGATCTTGTGAAAGTATCAAGACAGGATGAAATTTTAAAATTTTAATGAGGACTACAGTATATCCAGGATCCACCACATGGGGAGGACCCTTTCAAACAAAAAGATAGTTCTCAAATTCGGTCCAGCAGTCTTCGAGTAATTACATAAAAAATATACCGACCGAATTGATAACCTTCCCCTTTTGAAATCGGTTAAAAAAACAAACTAAATGTTATCCTCGATTTCGAAATAAGTATTAAAAATGAAAAATACATATTTTCAGAATTTACCTACACATAATAAATAGCCCATACAATTTATCAATACACGAAAATCGGCGAAATCCAACGCAAATATGGCGGGAATAAAATTCCGAAGATTTACAGCGACCATTTAACATTTTAACCTAAAAATTGAAAGATATCGTGCTCGGGGGAGGAAAAAGCTTCTTATAAAAGTCCGTACTTTCCGCCATAAAATATTGCGCGTAAGTGTCGGGGCGGGGGTGAGTAATGACGTCATGGTGTGACGTAATACCGAGTGACGTGACATGTGGCTCTGGACGAGAATATATATTATCTGTAGAGGCTCTATATTTCGGACTTTATCCTAACTGGATGTTCACATCTAAAGTAAACAAAGATGATACGGCAAGTCTTTTTTAATTTTCTCTATGGTCCATGAAATTTGTACTTTTTATTCGATTTTGTTTTATCTGTTATTGTATAAAGATAAACTGTGGCTTTGTCTAAATGATATGAACTAGCACTATTTTTGCATAACTATCTGGTATCTAATTAACGCGGCTTTAATCTCTGACTAGCACTACTGAATTTTTAAGTGGTATTTGTGTTTAAAATCATGTCGAGCTCGGCGGTGAAGGAAAACATTGTGAGGAAACCTGCATATGCCGGAAAAAATTCTGACACCTACAATATGTATATCCACAAAGCCGCAGTGGAACAACGTGGTGAATTAAGCTCGTAAACCTAATAAGAGAACAGTAATCGTAACCTAGTAGGTAACCTAACCTAGTAGTGATAGAGGCCTATGCTCAGCAGTGAAATATGTACAGTCTATTACTTTACTTTATTTGGTAGTTTATGTCAGACGTTAGATGGACTAACAAACAGACGTTAGATGGACTAACTTCTTTGTAAACAAAGAATTACGAGTACATGCTTCCATTATAAGCAATAATACAACTAAATTCGTAGAAAAACAACCGAATAAAAATATCTTAAATACAAATTCGCCACCATCGTAATGTAATCAAGACATTTCGTATTCCAGTGACGTCGTAATAGCCCGCGGCTCCGGCATTACAGATCGAATAATTAAATTATACGATGTCTAATTTACTTTTGTATAATTCGTAATCAAAAACAAATCGAATTATACATGATATGAAGTCGCAAGAACAAGAGACTTACCAACTATTTTACAAAATTGAGTTGATGTTGCTTTCTGTATCTCAACTTCTCAAGTATGTCGTCTGTATGTGCCAAACGAGTTGAGAATAATTTCTTATAAATCAAATCAAATTCAAATTCATATTATTCTTTATTCAAGTTGGCTTTGGGAGCTCTTTTGAATCGTCAGTTTACATTTTTTTTAATCTACCGCCGGTTCGGAAGGAACATCCTAGCCGAGAAGAACCGGCAAGAAACTCGACTGTTACTCTTTTCAAGTGATTTAGGGTGTATTTTTTCATACATCCTGCATCAACAAAAAAAATCTAGTAGGTACAACAACGGTCTAATTTCAGAAATAAAACCCGAATTAAACGTTGAACAATATCTATATTAATTTGCACTCAAAAACAAACAAGCAGTTGCACTTTACTTATATAAGATTCATGTGATTCGCTCCCGTAACTTGTCGATGTAGGTCCCGGTTGTTATCACAATCACCTGAAAACGACCGTTACTCATCGCAAAGAAATATTCTAGTCTAATGGTTACTGGCTTGCCCTCTGGGTTGCGGAGGTTAGACGGTAATCGTTCTGCATGAAAATCAGTGACCTGTCCAAGGCTAAATTAAAGCAGACCCTCCATAAGTCCGGGAAAAATTATAGGAAGAAAAACTTGCAATCAAAAACAAGCCAAGTTATGCAGTCATACATATACTTATACCTACAAGATCTGTCTAATTTCGGAAGTAAAAAGCCGTAACAAATGTTCAACCTTGTACAATTGCCGGCGGGCGTGGAATGAGTTATCCTACTATTGTCGGATAAATTGCTTTTCGTACTCGGGATCGTTACGAAATTGTGAACAGAAATTCTAACCGAGGTATTTGGGAATCGAAATTTTTTATTATCCGTATCAGCGGTGCCTGCGACTTTGTTTGAATGAATTTTGCGTATAAATGTTCGACTTTTTATGGAAATAGCAAGCTAATGAGCAGGTTCTTCATCTCCATCTTATGTTAAGTGAACATTATCATTAAAATTTGCTAACGGTTTTATTTGTATAACGGTTTTGTATGAAAAGTTTGGAAACCTATTCTCAGCAGTGGGATTTTTACTACTTTAATACTTATGATTACAACTATACACGATACACCGCTTAGCACAAAAAACTCAGCTATAATAGGTATCTACATAATACCATTTTCTAAAAGATTGTGGCTCTCATAGACGAAGCTGGCCCTATCCAATCTATAGTCAGCTACAGCTTTGCATACGTCAATCAAATATCTCATATGATTGCTGTAGTCACCATAAAATTGTCTGGAAGAAATGGCTAAGTAGCCCTAAGACCGCCTGTTGTACTACACAGTTTGTTTTATCTATATTTACCTTTTTTTCTGTATTTGTTTTCTTGTGGTGTGCAATAAAGAGTAAATTAATAAATAAATAAATACAATTAAAGACTAGAATCATCATTAATGATGTTCCTCATAATTAATATTTAATACACACCCATTGCAATATTTTATATGTATACATTTCGTAAATAAATTTCTTCTACCAATTTGAATATTACATTCCGCTAAGTTGGAGCAAAAAATAAGGTTATTTGTAATGCCCTAAAAGGACCGTATTGGAAGACGATTTTATTCAGGATTTGGAAATTCTATTGATATTATTATTATCAAATAATACTTCTTTTTGAAGCGTATTGGTTTCATTAAGTGAAATGTCCATGAAGTCAAATGATCAATGATATGAAGTATTATATATTTTTTTTTTTTTTTGTGTTAAATATGCCTACTATTTATTTGCTATATGTGAGGCTGCGTCGTAATTTTTTACTCCTTTCAAATAATTAGACAAAACCACACACACGTAACGCCTAATAAATAAGAAAAATATCCGTTATTTATGAAAACATTTCCATCACCATAAACAAAGGCAATCTAATCAAAACTTCATCCCTAACGAAGAGAACATTGCTCATAGTGATGCGAACAAACGGTTCCAGGGCGATTTGATAGCCGAAGTTTCTGGAACAAATGCTATCCAATAACCATTGCTGTGATAAAATACGCTAACGACGAGTATTTCGGAAGTAATGTCTATTAACAACTGATAAATGTTAATAGAGTAGGTAATATAAGAAGCGTATAATAAGATTTGCTTTTTTATTGACATGTTTTCTGGCCCTGGATTCGAGCCATTTTGCGCCTAGTATCCCATAATAAATTTTAGAACACTAAACACAAATCCATATTGGAATTTTCACATATATAAAAAAATTAAAAACCTGTCAAAAGTTTTAACAGAATCTCATGAATGTTTTGGCAACAAATAAACTAAGAATAAACAAATATTTATTTTTATATATATTCGATTCTATTTAACAGAGTAAAAATAACAACATCGTTAAACGCAATAGTTCAAAAAGGATTTAACATAAAAATACAACATGATTTAACGAAACTATTTCCATTCCGAACGAATGAAAGCAAGCTTAAATCACTCAGTTTGTTTGTAAGAGGGCATTAATATTCCAATTACAAATGTCACTATTATATTTTATCTGTATTTATCCTGTATCCCGCCGGGAACGATTCCATTAGGCCGTATGCACAATACCGTCGCCAGTTTTATAGTTGTAAATTTTTTTTTTTTATTTACGCTTATTATTAGACACAAATTTCATTCGTAATTATACGTCATACATGTATCTCTTGATATATCGCAATGAATTCTAAATGCATTCCATAAACTCTCAAATGATGATGACATTTTAAATAAAAATAAAACGTTTTAAAATAAGTATTAGTATTCCTCAAGTTGCTGCCATAACAAAATACAAAACTTTATGATAAATGGGTGAATAAAAGGCAATGGATGACGGTTATACTCTAAAATAAAAAAAATTTAATCTACATCCATCTAGCAAAACCGCAGGGTTCCAAAAAACATAAAAAAAAATTCTTCAGTGAAAGACTAGCTTAAAACAATCATTTACGCATATAAAATGTCCACGACAAAAATAATAAAATCCGTTATGGCTTCACTGTATTGTCAAGGGTGACGTTCCGGTCCGTGCGTGTGTCGGACGTTCAATTTTTACGATTTATTATCTGTTTAAAAAAAATTGATCGGCACAATGCGCGCCAATTAATTATTTTCCTTTCATACTTGCATTGTACTGGAAAATTTTTCGTGATTACAGATATTTTGTGAAAGGATTTTTATAGAAATGGTGGGTAAGTAGATTCGCAATTTTTCGCAAGTTTTTCGCAATGTAGAAGTAGGTCGCAATTTTTAGTGATCAATGCTACCTATGAACATTTTAAACACTAGAGGATTTACTAATTCATCAAAAAGGAATAATGGAGGAATTAGACTTCCAGCTTTTCGAACTTTAACTTCCCATAAGAAACGCAACTAAATTAGCTATGAGCTATTTTTAAATTGTAGTATTCCTACGATCTAAGACAAGTATTTCATACGTTTTAAAAAGGATATTTTTATAAATAAAAGCACCGTAAGTAAATTTTATTAACAAAACCACCGTCAGGCTTCCGTCAGGTAAGATTAAGGAAAACGTTTCCTCGATCCAATTTATGTCAGACTTGTCAAAAATCTTTTCAATTTAGGACAGTTGAAACAATAAAGGATAAAAAAGTCAACAAAAAACACATTCTTCTTCCATAATAAAAGTGATCTAACTTAATAAAAACCAAAAATAGGAAATGAGTGTCAAAAGTATAGAAATTCAAACATTGTAGGAATTTTGGGTTACGTTCCGTTTATTTTAGAATACGATATTTAATCTGTATTATTATAAGTGTTGTAACAATGAAAAAATATCTGTCCCATTTAAAAAAGTCCCCTTATTTCGTCATAAAATACTGCGTAATTAAGTCGGATAATTCCATTAATGAGCCCATTGTGCAATGCCTTATTTGATTTACGGAAAATCTTTTTCATACTTAAGTTACCGCGGCTGAAAAATGTTACAGATTTTCCAACATTTCGTATAAGTATTTTTTTCATATTTAATGTTTTCGCAAATAACAAATTATTTAAGATTTTTCAAGGTTTTCATTTTAAAGATTAAATTTTAATAATCATTTTTTTTTTCAAAAATTTTATTTATAGACTACGGTCATATGAATTTATTGTGTGTCCCTTACACAAAAATTGATATATTAGATATAGTTTGACAAAACAAATATCTAACATATACACGTACATATCCCTAAACAGCACAACAAAATTATATTTACACAAACTAAAATATTATAATCTAAAACGATTCCTGTACCGCATAAACAGTCAAAACTATTTTGGCTATCTTGGTCATACTTCATTTATGGGGGACCGAGACATCTCGCGTAGTGTCCATACATATTCAAAGGCTCTGTTCTCATGCCTGTCCCTTCTGACTTAACCCGAAATGTATATTTTATGATGTAGAGAGTACACACGGCAACACAACGAGAAACTCCCTACAATAATCGTTCTTATTACAAGGTGTTAAAGTCTGTTTTGGGTGAGTTGGTTTGAGTGAGGAGTTTCGTGGTGTACTGTTTTCAGTGTAAAAGGTTTCTAAGGAGCTGTTTAAGGCAGTTTATATGCGACCGGCTATGGA
>DVXP01000847.1:0-17481 GCA_018235645.1 Junonia grisea | reverse complement strand
CGTGCCCCGTGTGCCGCGCCGCCTTCTGCCTGCTCGACGTGTGCCCTGCGCGCCCCCCCGCCGCCTGACTGCGCCCGCCCGCCTGAACCCCTCCCACCACTACCGCCTGCACAATGCGCCCCGTGTGCACCGCCGCCTTCTGTCTGCTCGACGTGTGCCCTGTACCATTACCGGCTGAACACTGTTCCACCACCACTACTTACACATCAACACTGACCTGCGCAACCACCACCATCGCCGCCGCCGGAACACTGCTCCCACAACCACCGCCTGAACATTGTGCTCTCACACTCCCACAACTACCGCCTTAACACTGTAATCCGCTCTTCACCACCACCACCACCACAGCATTCATTACAGTCTCCCACGTTCATATCTAGCAGGACTATTCATCTCCAAACTACAGATTAGTAGTAGATTAATTCCCAAATGTTCCATTTCATTGTTCCACCCTTGATTCCAAAAATTCTCGTTAATGTCTTCCTCCCCATATGAAATATGCTATTCGCCTCCTGATTGCCTGGGCCTCCAGTTTTAGCCAATATCAATGTACTCATTCTTATTAACTGTCGTTACTTTATGAACAGTTAAGTTTTTTTATGTATAAATTGACAATATAATGACGATAAATTAATATTTTGCATTGTTACAATTATAAAATTAGTTTCTAGGTGCTGTTATGATTTATGTTTTACCTAAAGGTAGTTACTCACATCATTTATTAAGTTCAATACTTGCACAAGTATGACATACTCATCGCCATATGTATTTAACATTGCACAAACTTATTCTGTATGTGATACGCAATACTTGTGCAAGTATATCACGTAAGTAAATATTGATCCAGTGAATGTATGAATGAGGGTAACTAATAACAACAGATTTTTTTCAGATTTTAGTAGCAAAGTTGAAGTCTCATATTTTAGGAATTTTTAAATTCAACTTAAAATAATCTATTTTAATCTGTAAATGGCATGTTTTCGTATAAATTTATGTATTATTTATATTTAATTCACGTTTAAGTTTTTAAGTGTAGACAATTACACTTTATAACATGAAATCAAAAAATTTGATATTTTAATGTAAAAAAAAAAAAATTAATAAAACAAAGATTAGTAAATTTTTATACAATATGTTTAAAGTTATATTTGTAATATTATTATATTTCGTTATGTCTATACTCACAATCAGTGTTAGAACTTATTATATATAATTAAAATAAGATATTGCCTCCTTCATTACTCATTTCATCACACACATAAAACTTTAGATTCATTTTTTATACATGTTGGTATGTACTTATTTACCTATATAATGTAATTTTTAATATTTGTCATTTTAATGACTGAAATAGTATCATCTGACATTCCAATTGATATTGTTGTATCTTATAGAAAATTATTATTTACTTACTCAATTAATTATAGGACTTTTATTTTGTTATCAATTAGAAATTTCACTTACTTTCATATTAATAATATAAATGTATTTTGTAAATATTTGAAAATTTTGAAAAGGTTTAAGTATATTCTTAGTACGTTGTAGTTATATTAAAAGTAATTTTATAGTCATACTATTTTACTAAATAAAAAATAATATGAATAACGAAATATTAAAAAACTACTAATTGCCAAGCAACCAAAGTGTAATATCTATCGTTAATCTAAATAAAGGAATAAAGTTTTCATATTATATACCTATATATTTTTTTTTCATGTTTTAGCCATGAGGCGTGGCTAAGAACTATAGAGGGAGCACAAGAAGGCCATAAGTCAGCTAATGACAATTGTAGGGTAACCATCAATAATTTGATAAAATAAGGACAATTATAATATAGTACATTAATAAAAATATTTAAAAAAATATTTTACTGAAATTTCTTATAATCGTCTAATATTATGAATAAAACGTAGAAAAGTCGAAAAAATACTCAATGCAATTCAAACTTGATATTTGTTTAAAGGAAAGATAATAAAACACAATAATTTCACACAATTTTTATACCTGCATGAAACACATTAAAATGTTGTGACAATAACCGTTAATTACAAACTGTTAAAATATTAATTACGAGGTCAAACAAACCAGTCACTTGTAAACACACCAACAGTTAATCGATCACAATCGCCACTTGATAATGATCGTTAATTACTGGGTCGGGCGATAGCCATCTATGAGCTTTTGAACATTCATAAACTGCCATTTGTCACTAGGCTTATAAATGCTGAATTTCAGCATAATATCCAACTTACCATTTCCCTTTTTGTTCCTCTAATCATAGTTTGGTAATTTGAAGAGTAATAAATAACATTAAGTATCATATTATATTATCGCATTTTAGAAGAAATAATTCGTCGCTAATAAAATGAAGCAAGCGACCTATGCAAAACCAATTCGACATTTTTTTGAAACTACAACATTACATGGTTTTAAATATTTATGCTCTAAATACTATGCTGATCGGTAAGTTTATTTTTTATCTATCTACTATACCAAAGTTGTTTTCGTAAAAGAGTAGGTAAGTTCTTGAGAGTTTCCTTGTATATTTTGTATTTATTTTTCCCGAAATGAACGTGTTACTAAAATCCATTTACATTATATAGTATAGGGTGGCTTATTTGTTGCTGTGCTAGCGCATGTTGCGCTGGCGTTCTTTGCGCTGTGTTGTGGGCTCGTTTTCTTGAAGTACCCGCTCTTCTTACACTACACGACTTGCGTGGCCAACAAGGTGCAACACAGATGCCGCTAGTTGCAATATGCCCCCCGGCTGAAACGGTTGCCTATTTATTTCAGAAAAATTTGTAAGCGTTTTTACCATTCAAAGTATTTTAACATTTTTTCACATTAAGCACTATTAAAATATCTACTTTTTCCTCCATCAAGGACTGTAAATGAAAATGTGACTAGTCGTCTCCAAACTATTTTAAAAAACGTGCTCCGAAGAAAGGAGACGTCCAAAGAACATCTTGTTATCCTGGAAGATATTCTTTCTACGAACAACTTAACGTTACCTCAAGCTTTGATGAAGGTTATGCCTCCATGCGAAAAAATAGTCATAAACTGTCGCTGGCAATCTAGTGCGGTACCATGTGGAAAATTATTTGATAAGGAATTAACTGAATGGGGTGTTTGTTGTATTTCACGTCCTAAGAAGTTAGTATGATTCAAACAACATTATGAATATATTTTATGATTTACTTCATAATTTAAATATATCTATTATTTAGATTGAAAATCGCTGAATCGACAGCTACTAAACTAGAACAAAAGAGGAAACTTCATCTCGCAGTTCAATGTTCAGATCAACCTGCATTAAATGGGTGTGAGGTGAGAATGGCGTATTACCAGCACATTTGAAGTTAAATAAAATTACCGCATATAGTTATAATTATGTTTTATGTACAATTGTAAACGGAGTCTGGAACTATGAAATATCCTGCGTTACCTACAATATTTTTCTAATTTCAAATTATGTGTGATGTGAAAATATTTCAGTTTTTTACGAAGTTTGATGGCGAAGAATGGGTGGAACCCACGACATTGACCCCAGGTTATAATTATATAGCTCAGATGACTTTTACATCAGTTGTGGATAGTGATCCTGAGAAACTCGTGGATGGAACCTGTAGCACTAGCGATGGATATTCTAGGAGCCGATGCTTGGTTAGATTTAACAATGCAAAATAATTATTTTTAAAAAAGATACACTTATCACGTATGGATAAAGATATAACTAGATATTCAAGCTAATAACTACAATAATTGTAATAGGTCTTTTATTTTAATACCTTTTTATAAATAATAACTATTAATTAATTTTGAAACAAAAAATATGTATAAATATGAGACCAACTTGGAAACATATTATCTACTATGGAAAAATGAAAAAAAAAACATTATTAATATCCATTCAAATATGACAAATATGAACAAACATATAATCAAATTAAAAATTCCATTGATTTATGCCAAACCATATCTTATATATTTTTTAGCTACAGTGTAAGGAGAAGATATGTGGATGTTCAGATCCTTTACGAAATAAAAAGAATAATGAATACAACATTCCTCCACCGTGTCTCATAACACAATTGAACTGCTTGAGAAGTTTTAATTTTGGTAAAAATAATGTATAAAATATATTACGATAATGTAATTATGATACAGCAAGATAAAGAGTATTTATTAATAACAGAACTTTAATATTTCTTTAGAAAATAACACTTGCAATTGCTTACCGTCTTGCAAAAAAGTATCTACATACTTGGCGCTAGAATCGAGTCCCATGAATGCTTTCAACTATACATTTGACGATATATAGTAAGTTTCTTAAAATCGTATCTAAGATGAATCCTCATAAATTATCTGGATGTAGATATTATTCATTATACACATTTGGCTATAATTTTAGCGCCGGCTTAAATGCGACTACGGGCACTGTTCTTCGTATATCAGTAAGAATTAGCGGTTCTAGAGTATTCGTAGTTAACCCAACGGAGACTTGGATTACTTTATTATGTAAGTAACAGTTTTTTTTTTCTTATATTTTAATACCAGAATTTTTCTTGTTAGTGATTTTTTTATAAGCTTAACCTAGTTTATTCAGCTAATTGTTTAATTTTTTTACAGCTTCTTTAGGTGGTGTATTTAACATGTTTCTCGGTGTTGGATTGTTCAGTGCGTTAGAGATTTTATTTTTAATCTTTGTTCGATTGCCACTAGCAATACGCAGATCCACTGAAATGGAAAATCCTTCCGATGTTGTGCATTAGAGACACCCTACTATTATGCTCATTATAGATATATCTAGATATATCTATTAAAATTGTTATAATTGCATGTTTCATAAAAAAAAATGTAGCTTTCAATAGATATGTATTTTATGAAAAGTTTGAGAAGTAGTTATTTCGTGTTAAATGTGAATAAATAGATTGAATAGATATTTAGATAAATTCTAAATTGTTTTTATTGTTTTTATCACCATAATGCGTAAAACGAAATCTATTTAACTGAAATTTAACTGACAAAAGACAAAGTTGTCAAATTGACAACTGTAAACACGTGAACGTGACAGATTGTAAACTTATTAATTTACGAATTTTACGTTTAAACGTTTAAATACATTTGATTTGGTTAAAATTATAAAAGTACAAGTATGTCGTCATGGAAGAAAGCCGCTAAGGCTAACCAGAAGACCCACAGGGAGAGGCATCAACCAGAGGCTCGAAAACATCTCGGTCTGCTAGAAAAGAAGAAAGATTACAAGAAACGAGCTAGAGATTACCATGAGAAGGGAGCTACGCTTAAACTTCTACGTAAAAGGACCTTGGACAGGAATCCCGATGAGTTCTACTTTCATATGATAAATTCTAGAGTGAAAGATGGGGTAATGTAAAATAACGTCGAATGTTTTGTCTAATTTTTTTTTATTAAATTTGCCTCTTATTGCATGTTCATAATTCAATATTACAATTTTGTAATTGGCTTTATAATTAATATACTATTATACTATTTGATTCTTCTGTACTTTTGCACATACCACAGACAAAATAAGAGATGTATTGAAATATTAAAAAGTAGATACAATTTGAACATAAATATTATAAATACTAATTTTTTAATATCTAAAATCAAATTACAAGAAATATGTGTATTATGTAAATAACATTACATCAACAAAATTGAGCATCAACTCTTTCTATCTTGTTTATTTGAAATTTTGTTATTACAATCATATTTTGATATTTTTAGGAACATCATGAACTTGAAAAAGAAGATGAGCACACATCAGAACAGGTGAAATTGATGCAAACTCAGGATCTTAAATACATAAACATGAAAAGGACTATTGAGAGTAGGCGGATACAAAGGCTACAGGTTAGATTCAGACTATGAATATTGATATAACAAATTCTAAAATAAGTAACAATATAGTATTTTTATTGACTTTATTAAAACTCATTCTTAAATTAAAATAAAAACAATTCAAAGTTCTTATTTTAAGTTTGTATTTTAAAATGTAAAGTTAAGTGAATAAATAAATGTAAAAATATTTTACTTTTGAAATAAATAAAACAATATAGTGTTTCTAAATTTCAATTTGATTACTTGTTCAGTAACATACATAAAGTAAAATATCAAAACTGAAAAATTAATGCACTAAAAAAATAATTAAACAATATAGGAACATATTTATGTATTGTTCTAGTCCCAGCTCCACATGACGGACGTAGCAGATGCCACACCAAACACACATGTATTCTTTGTGGATGAAGGTGAAGAGAAGAACTTTGATCTGGCCAAACGGTTGGACACACATCCCTCGCTGATCAACAGAAAGTCCAACAGGCCGAGGCTATCTGATCTGAATAAGTTAACACTACCGGATGTTAATGAAGAGGTAATTTATTTTCAAATAAATGACAAATATTCATGCCACAATGAAAAAATACATTCCTGTATAAAAATTGTACTTCTAAATTTGCATAGGAGAAGGAAATATAGTTATTTTGAACTTTAATTAAATTAAATTATTTATTTGTAATTATTTATCCAACAATGCTGTCTGTAGTTTTTTTCATTCAAGTTTGATACATCTTGTCATTGCTTTTGAGGTCTCTTTCCTCCAAAATGAATCAACTAATTATTTTGTATGATAAAAGATCATAGAGTGTACTTCATACCAACTTTAAGCCCGCTATAAACTTATTTTTATTTAAATAATTTAGTGTAAGTGAAGCCACGGACTGCTAGTTTTAATATAATAAATTGCAGGTCATCAATGCCACAAAGAAGGCTAAAGAAAAGACTTACAGGGAGCTATCAAAGAGGATAGAAAGGGAGAAACAACTCACTGTCGTTCAACAGAAGATGGAACTCAAAAGACATTTACAAGATGCAAAGATTTTGAAGCCCAAAAGAATCAAAAAAGGCACCGCTGTCTCAGCCCCGGTGTACCAGTTCCAATATGTGAGAAAAAAATAAAACGACACATTATTTATAATTTTTATTTCATAATAAATAATTTTTATTAATTTTTCACTTATAATAAAGTCACTTTTCAAGTTAAGTACATAGTTTTATTTCTAACTACTAGTTACATATAAAAAATAAATCTAGTAATTCATTGATTTTGTATAAAAATTTTAAGTATTTTTCAAAATGCATCATTCATAATTGTAGTATCACATGTTAGTTAATTCTAATCATAATTTTATCTCACAACATATATTTCTTATAACTAATTATTGTAATAATTGATTATAATATTTTGTTCTAAAAATACCTAAATTTGGCCATATTTCATAATTCAGTAAGTTTGCTCTCATCTACTCAGTATGTAGTTTCTTAAACGTATTTAGGAATTACAGATAAACATTTATCAATATAGTAATACATATCAAAAATAATTATTTCCTAGAAGTTTACATAATTTTATCAAAATTCTGCAATGATAATTATAATAAATTAGTCACATAACTTTTTTTTATTTGCTACAATTGCTCCCAATAAAATTCAATAAATTTTGCCGAGTTAAGAGTAGAGAAAGTAGACTACTTAGAACATTTTTGAAACAGGCCTTTAGTCCTATAACCTTAGTCTATGGGTAACTTACTGGTAACATTGAGTCTTGTCTTTGGTACGCTTACAACTAACATCACATTTATCTACCACAGCACACATTTATGTTCGGGATTCATGGGAGAACCGATGGGACACTGCCAGGCTTCTGCGAATTCTTTTGAATTACTTAGTGTACCTATTACTCGGATTTTATTAGGACTGTGTACACCTTCTACTAGTTTTGATTTGAGAGCACCTGTTGTTGAATTACCGCACCATATCTGAAAATATTTACAATGTTATTAATTTTTGCACAAAGGCCTTGTGAGATGTAATTTCGATACATCCAAAAAATAATTATACAGAAGGAGAAAGGATTGTTTTAATATATCTATAGTAACTTTTAATTGAAGTAACTTGTTTCATAAGTACATGAGAATTTAAATAGGATATTTATTTTATTATTATACAATAAAGAATTAAAAACAAAGAACGTATAAAAGTAAGTAATGGTTCTAGGATTAACCAACGTCAAATCTTGAATGAGCATAAACTTTGCTGAGAGTTATCAGGAAAAATCCAGGTGTATTTAAGGGAGTCTGAAGGTCCTGTCTCTAAGATGCTGAATCCACTAGTACAAAGGTAGTTAAATGGTTAATGAACATCACTTGCTTTTCGATATGTTAAACGTTGTTCGGCCTAGTAACCTTCACAGTGTACCCACTGCGGAACATTCCAAAGGAAACCTCCGTTTCGAGGATTTCTTCTAGTGATATTCTCCTCAGTTTAAGACAGTGGGGGAGAGGGTGTTTAAGTTATACCTGAGGAAGAACTGCTGATCTGGCGAGACCTTAAATTCCGCCTATTAACTGAGCAGTAGCTTGGGGCCAGAGGTATATATTACCTGTGCGAATCCGAGGAAGAACAGCTGGTCTGGCGAGAGGTGCGGCAAGCCGGGCAGAGCTGCGCGACGCGCGGAGGGCTGACGTTTAGACAACAGCTCATACGCCGCCAGCGCCGCGCGAAGACCGCCGTTGTCAGCAATGTTCTCGCCTTGCGTGTTGAAGCCGTGCACCTGGTAGGGAAAGTCATGAAGAAGTTAGACCTGATGTATACAGACATAAGGCCTGAATAAAGACAATGTTGTGGACTTAGAAGCTGGTGGTAAGTTAATAACGACTTAGAAGATTCGGCATCCAAATAAAATTATGAAATTTTAAATGCAAATTACAGATTATTTAAAATCAAACGTTGGGAAAAAATTGAAAAATCTTTTGTTGTAGCATTATGTAACAATTGAGGTCAGGTCAAATAAAAAGCATAAATACGATTTAACTTTCGCTTTAGGTGAATATGAAAAAAAAATGCAGTAACGCATTTAGATAACGGTAGATTGATGACACCAATGGTCATGATGTAGTCACGTAAAACCGTAGCCGGTAAAGATCCAAGCACAAAATGTTTATCCAGCTTACATCGTTAGTTAAAGATTGATTGATAAACAATAAGTCAGTAAATTCATAATATAACTCACATGGTATCCAGGCAGCTGCGGCAAGCTATAGTTGCTGTACTGCTGCACGATGCAGCGCACGCGCGCGTGGTAGTGCTCCAGTGTGCCCGCCGACCACCATGACGCCAGGTTACCCTGCTCGTCGTAGCGACGACCTGCGACACCATAGACAACATCACAACTTTGAACTTTTATAAACAAAACAAATATTACGGTACGGCAGAATTTGGTGAGATGTTCCAATTACATTAGCAGGATCCACTGAGTCGCAATATTTGATACGGTACGGCAGAATTTGGTGAGACGTTCCAACACTTTAGCAGGATCTATTGTGTCGCAATATTTGATTTGATGTCAAACAAAATGTAAGTTTTTTTAACGGAATTACTTTTTTTTCCATTACCAATAATGTAAAGCTCAATTATTTAAATATCAATGTAATATATGGAATTAATTTAATTTTTTTTGGAGTTCCTCAAGGGTCATATCTGGGACCAAAATTGTTTAGGATTTTCATTAATGACAAATGTGAAGTGAATATATTGAAATTACTCACCTTGATCATCAAAACCGTGTGTAACTTCGTGTCCCATTATAGCACCAATAGATCCGTAGTTAATCGCCCTGAAAATAATATTAATTAAACCATATTCATACAAAAAGTATTAATTAATTTTTTTCTAATTATCACTTACTCAATTCCATTTCCATAGAAGGGTGGTTGGAGAATGCCGGCCGGGAATGCTGAAACATAGTATTTTTTAGATTTTCACAAATATTACTTATTGAAATAAAACTATTTTAATATTAATCTTTAACATCAATCAAAAAATATTATCAAATATTCAATAAAATAAATCATCAAACATTTCCTGCGTGTATAACACGAAAATAATAAATAAACAAATTATTTTAGACTAATTTAAATAGCGTATGTTAATTATTTTTATCGTTCCGATGTTTCTTAATTTGATCACTAGCGAATGTGGTCTGCTCGTAGCCGAGACATTTAAAATAGTTTTATATCAATGCTGTGTCAATAATGATTATTGAAATAGAATACAAACAGTCGTGTTTGAATGTTCACGTATTACTTACTGACTGAATTCAGAGTCGCTGAATAAAATGCATTCACTGTGGTAGCTGTTGCAACCCATCTGGGAAGATGAAAATAAAAAAATATATATTTATTTCTTTATTACCTTTAGCTCCATAATTATATATTTATGATTTATAAATATTTTACCTGTTCCTATCAGGTTTTTCTCTGAGAGATTCCAGTGATTTCTTGACCATTGCCCACGTTAGTTTCAGGTAGGATTCAAATAAATCTCCTTCCACTACCTCGACCTGTAATAGTGTAATTTTTACATCAAATATGAGTGACTAGTAAAGGACCTTTTTTACTTGAAGTTGAACTAACAAGAAGTGGCAGTACTAATAAACCTTAAAGGCTGATTAAATCTGAAAACTGAGTCCCTACCAATTATATCCTAATGCTATTACACGATGTAGGATTTTTTTATAAAAATTGACAGACAAATACTTATTTGTGTCTTTCACATAATCAACTTTTTAAATCATTCTCTGTTTTTCATTTTATAGATAGCACTTTGTTTACACCGCTGTGTGTATACTCACGTGCTTGTAGTGGTCGTCCAACATTTTGTTTGTTAACAGCCAGGCAGGGAAGCCCACAAATGTTCGAATAGCCCTCAGTTTCCGCAGTGTGGTGGCGCGCGTGGACTCGTCCATCCATTGCAGGCGTGTCGCTGCTCGAGCGAAGGCTTCGCGTACGTCTTCTATCATTTCTATCGCCTGGTTGAGAAATGTTTTGTTAATTTCACATAGGATTTTTGCATTATTTATTGGACTACCGAAACCGACAGACGTTGTCTTCCGATAGAGAGCACTGCGATATCTATAATAATATATAGATATCGCAGTGCTCTATATCGAGCCTAATTATATTTTTCAACAATCCACGGTTCTATTAAAATATACACGCAAAGTTACATTTTTAGTCAGTCCAATCATTTAGCAGACAATGGGTGACAAACACACTGTCGACAGACACAAGCGTTCGTTCGTGGCTTTGCGCGAGTAAGTAGTAAATCAAGTCATCATCATCATCATCATCATCAAATAAGTAACTTTTCCAAGAAACAGTAATAAACATTAATCCTTACAATTTTTCGCATTTATTAAAGGACAATACTTAATCTCTTCAAATTACCTTTTGTCTCGAAGTCTGATCGAAGTGCCTCTTTACATACAGATAGCTCAACGCAACACCGAAGTTAGCATTCACATTAGACGTGCAGCTCTTCCAGCGAGGGGTCCTCTGTTGGAGGCCGAACACTGCTTTGGAGAACTCAAAGCCGAGCTCCCTGAACGCGCTCTTGGTCATCGGGGCCACCGTCGAGAACACGCTCCACCAGAGGAACTTCTCTGTAAGTGTGAAATTTAGTCGTAAGTTCAAAGCTATGAGTAAATATTGTCATAAAATTGGCAATAACAAAACTCAAATTTATCTTATTAAAGATAAATTTGAATTTCGTTAAAAGTTGAATTTTCGTTTCGAAGAGAGATTAGTAATATTTTAGACATTATCCTCATCTATCAATCTAGATCAAAGAAAGTGAGATAATGTAGCGATAATTCTGAGGATAGTAGAAGAACTTTTTGAAATTCTCTTTTTGAAACTCTTAATCATTTTAAGACTAGAAAATCTAATTCTTACAGAAAATATGCTAATTTAACTCGAATTAAAATAGAATGCTATAAATCTTACCAATGATAAGAGGATCAGTGTCAGTTAATAGCACGGCTAGTTTCTGCAAGTACGGCAGGTCCATGACGATGACGCGATCCGTGTTCTGATCCAACACCACGCTCGTGTTGGCGAAGATTAAGTCAATGTACTTCTGCCAATCGTGCTGAAAAGGAAAATACATGTATTGTTTCAAATTTCAATGTATTAATCATCTGATTTGTTTTTTGAGGCTTCCATTAGGGGTCGTCAAATAATTTAACCATAAATCGATCGAATTCACCAATATATAAGGTTTATACTTTTCTGTATTCAACTTTATATCCATAGCTTGGAACAACAAATTGAACTTCGTCTGTTCGTCTACAAACGTTTTATTGCCATCAATATATATTACATATTATGCTTTCAAATATTACCTGCTTCCACTGTGGCAAGCCACCAGAGCCCTGCACGAGCTGTGACACGCTCACTTCATGGAACAAGTGCGTTCCACTGCGGCGAACCTCCACTGGCGTCATTGCCTGCAAATATTATTTAATTAATTGTAAATATTTAAAAATTAAGATCCAAATTACTACAAATCATTATTTTTCTACTATGAAAATGATATGTAGTATGAAAATTAGAGTACCTATTAATTGCTAGCGGATTTTGCGTTACCAGCTACAGGAAAGTGAAGTAGGTGCATTAGTTTATAACTGAATCCATACCATAGCCAACTTCTTGCTGAACTCAATGATGTCATCAGCAAACTGCTGCGCGTCGGCCTCAGGGTCAGCGATCGCGATCATGGACTTGATGTACTTGTGGTACTGCTGTAGCTCGTGGGAAAACTGCTCCGGTTGACGGAGGTAGCGGTCTGAGAAACCAGGTGATACTTGCTCTACCTATTGATAAAGTAGAAGACATTGGTTGTGAGTGAAGATTGTTCAAATAATACGTGTTTAAGTTGGTATCGGGTTAAGCAAAGCATTATAATTACAGCAAATAACAACAAATTTTCATTATCATAGGCACACGACATAATATTAGAAGAATAAGTACATGAAAAAGTAAGATGTACAAAGACGGTCGCATCGCTATGAAATCGATTTTTTCCAGTAAACCGTTAGACATAGGATACGTCATAGCCCATTATTGTCTATTGAAGAAGCTTTATTCACATCCCTTTAAATATCATAGTGTAGATTATCTTTATAGTATATTTATTTTAAATAATAAAAGAACATGTTTTAACCATTATTCATACTGATGATATCAAATAGCATTAAGTTGCTATACTTTTCAAATTTAAATCGTGACTTCCTTATAACGATTCTTATTTAAATAAGATTATGTTTTTCAAGCTCTTTGAATATACCACAAGCGCAGTTCCATCATCACATGATTTCACTGATAATGATCTTAAGTCGTTTTTGATTCAGAGATCTAAATAATAAAAAAAAATATGGTACAGTCATCGTCGTAATCAATGGAGACATTTTTTATTCACTAGTAATTTTGATGTAGGTATCATTCCATTGTATGTTGATGAGATGATTTTATATAATTTACTCTTAAGTTCTTCGTAATTTACATTTCTTTAATTTTAGTTGATATGTTGATAATATGTCTGCGAATTGTTTAGCCTGTAAGGCTATGGTGTATATTAAATTACTTAATAATTCTTGACGGTTGTTTATTCATTCATTCTCGCCAATTAATTTGATTGCCTTAATAGGACTAAATAGACATTTTTAATTTTTTAAACAGATAGGTACCTACATTAATGACACAAACCATACGAGTAAAAGAAAAATTTCCGAGCCCACTAACTTTAGTTATGATCAGGATCCAGTCAGAATTTATTTTTCTTAATAAATGTCACAGAAATTACTTCGTTGAAGAATCCAGGCTTCATAAATTAACAGTTAAAGAAATTATTAATCTTAAGGATGGTCTCATATAACTTACTACAACTCTATTCCTACTGGTGTTCCGTACATCTTCAGCGACTTGCACACTGAGCAACACATTTAGGCCAAGCATGCGTCGACCACGTCCCGCTATTTCCACCCATGTAAGATTAGCAGTAGCTTCGGTAGGCGGCCGCGTGGGTAGGCCTAGACTTTCTAGAAGATTCTGGATAGGTTCGATGCCTTTTTCTTCTAGTTTATCTGGAAATTTACATATTAAGGTTTGATTTTTTTCATCTCATTTGTGTAATTTTTAGTCGTTTGTTTAGTAATATAATAGTAATAATTAAACGATCTTCTGTATAAAAACAAGATTTCCTGTTCCTGTCTCCTCTCTTTCTTAATACTTCGTTGATAATTTTTTTATTCCTTTTGGTTAAGCCCTAAAAATCTTCAGAAGCAAACTGTTCCCAAATTAATACAATACCCTAACCCTTACCAGTGTCAATACAAGTCCGATACATCGCTTTCGCCTTCAGCACACTATCAGGCAACCCCTCATTGTTCTGGTCCTCCAGCAGTTCCCTCAAGTCGAATACGAGGCGCTCCCGCAGGATTGCGAGCTGGTCCCAGGAGGTCGCCCACTCTGGCACCGGGTTCTTCTGGATCCAGCCACCGCACGCGTATTCGTAGAAGTCCTCGCATGGGTCAACGCTTTTGTTCATCGCTGCTAGGACTCTTGATGCTGTAGGGTTAAATTGTGTTAGCTGTTTGGATTGATAGATTTTTGTTTATTATTCAATCTATTGTATTTTAAATAAAGACCAACAGAATCTTTATAAATAAAAGTTTACATTCTTTACTATATTATAAACTATAGAAAAGAATCTTTTAATAAACGCAAAAGAAAAATAAAAATAAAAATTAGGGCATTGTTTAATATGAAAAACATCATAGTTCATTTTGATTTTTTTAAATTCAATATATGAATGATTGTATGTGTATTCCAAACAAATTAATAAAACAAGATCATAACAATTATGAAAACGTGTTAAAAATAAATTAATGAATCATAAAGAATAGTAATTACAAATAATAAATATGTAAATCAACATCATTATACCCAACACAGTCTTATGCGTTGCGAACAATGAATGCAAACCACAATTAGTTCAAACTATTCACACCACGTGATAATAAATAAAATATAATAAATAATTATATAAAAAAATTTAAAAGTCTAATATATTTACGATAACATCACTGAGCCAGCTCATTTCACAAATATGTAAACAAGAGTGTCAAAGGATAACGAAGATAATATTTCAATTGCATCATGTCCACGTGTCGACCACCGAACTGCGTATTCGTAATTGTCAATAAAATAACGCATTTAACTTAGGGTTATCAATCGTCATAGCTTCCGGGATAGTTTTTAAGCAGTGTACTGGTTTATTTAAATAAAAGCCACCAAAAAAAGATCTGCATCATCAAAATAAGAGCTACCCTAAAAAGGTTTTTAGTTTTTAGGACAAGAGCTACTTTAAAAAGAAGATCTTCAGTTTTTTAAATCCCTACCCTAAAAAAGGCACCCAATAACGCTACTAAGTGCGGGTTTCTGTCTCATAGATGACAACCCTAATCAAACCTAAGACGCTAATTATTAACTCACTCCATGAAGCCGCTTCAGTTTAATTTTTAAAGTAATGCCACACGGCGCCGTGTAAGCGGCCTTTCTAAGTATCTACGATGCCTTGTTTTGTCAACAAACATTTTAATAGATGCAAGTACAATAGCACTAAATGGCGCTACTACAATAGTACGAAACGTCGCAGTTAAAACGGTTCGCCTAATTAGACCAACGCGTGGAATTAATCATGAGGATAATACGAAAAACAGAACGTACCTACAATTAAGTCGGCTAATGATCTGTTTTCGATGATGTTGCGTGACTTATGGCGCAGTGATCAGAAAAAAACACGTGGGTCAGGTTGCATGTTTTAATTTAATCTTGCGCATGACTTTTTTGAGTGGTTAATAACCAATGCTAATTTATAACTTAAATGCTACACCAATTTGAAATCCATAGCTCGTATTAATGATTTTTTTCATGTTTTATTCCATATCTTAAAAATCACGGAACTGAATTTGATGAAACTTGGACTGTTCCCTAAATTAAAGAGAAGTTAAGTCAATAAAAAAGTATCATCAAAATCATCAAAAGCAATAGTTTAGAAGATATGTGCAGACAAACATACTAACAAAACATTAGCATACGTGTTGAAAGTTGGTAAAGATATCCAAAAACTGAGCATTACTGACAATATTACATATGTACATACATATTATGTACAGGTCGAATTGTTATCCTCTTTCTTTTTGAAACCGGTTAATAAAGTGTTCTTTATGCATTTTTTTGTTATCAAAAGCATAAAGTTCTAAAGTATACACGTGTACATCAAAGTTAAATGGGTGATGACATTTTGCCGACAGATTACATGCATGATTGATATAATTGTGCCAGGTTAAATGGTGGCAATTGTCTTGCAATTACTGCTGCCTAAACTCCTCCTCTTCGAGATTTGCAATTCTACTACTAGTATAATTGTTCATCAAATGTCAAAATTTTGCATTTTTGTCAGCTAAAGATAATTATTAGTACAAAAATTTCTAAAATGTTGCATATTTCTATAACCACATTATTCAACAATTAACGCATTCAAATTGAAGTTCTTTATTTTATACAATCATAGCATAGGTAATATTCTAGTCTAAATGGTTACTGGCTTGCGCTCTGGGTTGCGGAGGTCAGACGGCAATCGCTCTGCGTAAAAATCAGTAGCCTGTCAAATCTTAGGCTCGAATAAAGCAGACCCTGGTTAGGTCCGGGAAAAATGCTAGGAAGAAGAACAAAATATCCGACTCTGTTACTTTCACCTAAACCTGAGAGGTAGGTATAGTATATTATGTAGTACGATATAATTTGTATCTTACGATTCTCCTTACATAAATTTTATATTGTAAAATGTTTTATTTTAGTTCTAGTAGTTCTAGTATACGACTTGCGCGCCTTGCATCCCGTAACCATGATTGCATATAAGTAAATTGTTTACCGATTCACAAAGACAAAGCATTTCTAATATCGATAAAATTTCAAAATCTTGTACAGGATGTTCTTTATACGGGTATCGCGAAAGAATTTTGTAATATTCATCCCGAGGTATGGACAATATATTTTAAAAGATTTTAGAATTAAAAAATTCTTTTCGAACGTTTCCGATAAGTTATTTGCGATTAGATTTTTCAAGAGAATTTTTAAGCATTCTATAGATATTTTGATTAGTATAGAAATTGCAATTGGTAAGAGGTAAGTATCCTTACGTATAAATCTTATTGGATTTCCGTATATCGCAGGGAATCTCCAGTCTATAGGAAAGCATTAATAAGGATATTCCTTGTTCCTTGCCAGCATTACTCTACTATTGGTTTGAAAAATATAACCTAATATTTATGTAATAACTTGCTATTACTTTGCCGCAGATTATTGCATGCAAATATTTAATAAGTTATAAGACTTCAAGCCAATAAAACGTTCTAAGGTGGAATAAGATATCTTCAGTCAAAAATTCACGTAACTTAAATCTGTAATATTTCTGAGCCCTTATTCTCTATGCCAAATCAAAACGTATTTCTATGTTGAAACACGTCATTGTCTTAAAACCGTATTCTCTATG